>VZUA01006894.1:7809-28487 GCA_013401035.1 Horornis vulcanius
AAACACCCAGTGCCACAGTCATGTTGTCAAAGATCAGGAGCTGCCTTTACCTTCTCCCAGAGGAAAAGCTTCCCAGCATTCAGTTATGGTGTTCCTCAGTGCTGAAACAGCTTTAGGAAGAGGATCAGGCTGTGAGGATCAGCTGTGCCACCTCGTTCAGAGCTGCTCTGAGTGCTGCAACACAGGGCTTGTAAAAACTCACAGTGGCGGCAGGTTCCTCCTCTCACAAATTCCTGAGGCTTTTGGGGAGGATTGAGCCTTGCTGGGCTGTGAGGTTCTAAGGAGCTGGGCCAAGGAGAGTGGAATCAGAGCTCGTGGGAAGCTTTCATCTAGAAAGCCAAGCTCTGACTCAAGCAGCTGCACTGACTTGGTACAGTGGCCTCCCATTGCTGCCGAGTGTGGGTGTTCACAGTGGCTGGAAATGCTCCCTGGCACAGGAGGTGTTCCCATCCTGTCAGGGGAGACAAAGAAACGACATGGAAGGAAGGGAAAATAATGGATGCTCTGTTAGCCTGTCCTAAAGTGTGAAAAAGCTTAAAATAAAATTGCATGAGTTTTTTGAGAACTCAGGAGATTGCAGAGGGCACATCTGAGTGTACCATCTGGGATGAGAGCTCTCCCAGCTCTCTTTTGGTGCTGTGGAGGTTGGACTGCTGGATATCCGAGAATTTGGCTGCTGCCGTGCCACAGCAGCCTGAGTCATTGAGTATTAAAAGTGCTCTGCTTTTTCTCATACCCTCTGCCCCTGTGCTGCTTCACAGGTGCCCGCAGGTGTTGGCCTTCAAGGTGAGCAGGGATGTGCAGACCCTTGGACTCTCTCCAGTGCAGTTACAGGAGATTTCTGACTCAAAGGTGGGTTTGGCTTTTGTTCTCTGGGTTTGGAGGAGTTTTTATTTGTTTATTTTACCTTAGCAAAGGAGTCAAGCTTCTCATTTCTTAAGGAAAACAAGCTCTTCAAGAAGATGGCAATCCTTCGGAAGGCTTCAGAGGTGCTGAGGTTCCATGCTCATTTCTGATGGCCCATCTGGCCTGAGACTCCCTGCTCCAGCACCAACAGGATTGGCTCTTATGAAACTTGTAAAAAAGAATAATTTTGGTACTACTCAAGAGGAGAGTGGGTTTTTTTCTCCCAGCACTTGTACAACACCAAGTCTTTTGGAGGCACCTAGAAGGGATATGTGTTTCCTAAAACATGAGAGCTCTGAGCTCTGATGGTCAACAAGTGAGAGTGCTTTTATCCAGGCTTTTTAAATGTCTACATAACTCTAGGTTTTGTGTGCAAAATTTTCTGTGTACATATTGTAATTTTTATTGCCTTCTTGCAATCTCTTTGTGGCTTTGACCTTTGAAGGACGGTAAAATGAATCTGTTTATAAGAGTGCTGAGCCAATGTGGAGACACCTGGGTTTTCTTGCCTCTTCTTCTTTTTTTTTAGGGACCTTCAGCAAGTTGCTTCGTTTCTTTTGACCTTCCCTTCTTCCCCGGTTTAAATGCTTGGGGAACCTAAGAAAAATGTGCTGTAAGAGAAGCAATAGTACTGTAACTTGTGAATGACAAATGAGAATTACTTAGAGATAAAAGATTATTAACATAGTGGGAATGTCTCCTGGAAACTTAATGCAGGCTATCAAACCTACAGTATATTTAAAATGTTCATAAAATCAGATTTTTATTCTTGCAGAACTTTTAAATGGCTCCTAAGATTGATGAGTACTGGCTGTCTGCGTATGGGGGTGAGTGGAGACTTGCCTGGAATTTATTTAAATTTCCTTGGAGATCATGTGACTTTCTTTCCCAAACCAAATATTTCTTGTGACAATCAGCACGTTTGTCTCAGTGCATTTGTGACAGATGCAAGCATGCTATTCTTTTGCTAAAGAAGAGTAGAGCAAAGCAGTGATATCACCCTCCAATAAAGGACGTGGGTAAGAGGCTGGGAAGGGCAGAGGACAGCCTGTCCTGCTTTTGGACAGGGCTCACATAGCCTGGTGACACAATTATAAATGTTCCAACAGGTCTTCCCAGGCTGCTGGGTTTGCTCACTGTAAACAAGTCTCCAAACCCATGTCACATGAGCTTGGGTGTCCTGTAAGCAGATCTCTCACTCTGGGAAATGGAACGTGTCCCAGGACCCACAGTAACACAGCTCCGCTTGCAGGGGGACACTGAGGGGACAAGGACCCCAGTCCTGATGAGGCCTGTCCGAAGCTAAATTTTAAGGAAAACCAGCAAAGTGTTTTCAGGCGCAGTTACAAAAAGAGTTGTTTTCTGTGTTTGCTCTGAGCAGAGGCAGGAGGACATCCTCAGATGCTGAGCATTCATTACTGGGGTTTGCTGCTGTTAGAGATGGGTAATATATTGATTGGCTCTCTCACTGAAGAGATGAATATTTTGTATATGTTTAGAGCAGTTTTATTGATGTTATTGTTTGCTGTTTGGATGTTCTCTGTTGCCCCCACCATCGCCCCTTCTCCCTCGCCTCTGCATTGTCATGGGACAGTCTCGGCTGTGGGGAAGGCCTGCTGCTGGGGGGTGGGGCATGGGAACACCTGACCTCCAATCAAATGGCGAGAAACCAATCTCCACCAATAGACAGCGAAGAAGAAGTTGACTGACAGACTGTGGGAGGGGCCAGGATTGACTGATGCAACCCAGGGGTATAAAGGCAGAGCGGCCATTTTGTGAACATGTGGCGGGTGGTCACAAAACTCCCAGCACTGTTATTTTTCCTTATTCAGTCTTTCGTTGTATTTTGTTGAGATTTAATAAACCTTTAAAATTTTTAAAAGTAAGGGTCGTTTCTCAGACTGGCATAGCAGTTGGAGACAGCCAGGAGCAACCTCAGCCTGATGGGCACAGATCACTGCAGGAGGAGCTCAGCCCATGTTTGTGCAGTAGAATGCTGTCCCGCCTCAGTCAGGTGTGAAACCATGCTGGTTGTCTCATCTGCACAGCCCCAGGGGGATGCAAAACAGGGGGTGGCTACTCATCACCTCAGCTGCCAAATTCGGGGAGAAGAGACAATTACAAGTGCTAAAGATGCCAGTTAGACATCCAAATAAATTGTCTTCTGTGGCTGGGAGAAGCACCAGTACTTACCAATACATGGGAAGCTGTGTGGGTGTCAACAGAGACTTCAAGCAGCCCACTGAGGCTGACATTTTATTTCTGATGGAATTTGTTCATTTGTTATTTCCCCAGTATACATTTGGAGTAAGGTCCCTGCTTGTACAGGAGCTCCCAGTGAGGTTTTTAATGTCAATATTGATTAGGAGTGTGGAAGGTGGATTTTACAAAGAGGTGCTCTAATGTGATGTCCTCTGAGTAATTATTTCCTATCTGCGGTCAAACAAAACATTAAAGCAACACAATACTAAAATCTTCATATGAACTCAGTGCTTAACTACATTTTCTTTAAATGGATGCTAAATGACAAAGATATCTTTTCATGGACCAGAATTCATCACTATTGCCTTATTTTATTCAAACTTATTGATACCTGTCTTTTGGTCTGTTACTTTCTATGCAAAAATAGATCTCTTCTGGTGCAGAATTCTCTCTTGCAAGGACCATTAACAGCAAATCATCCTATGGGTGTTTAGTTAAAGAACATTTGAAATTTTCAGCTGAAAAAAGGAAATGGATTGGAAAACCCTCTGAAAACTGGATGACTCTACTGGCATCAGTCAGCTCTCGAGTTGATAAATCAAAGCTTTGCCAACTAAAGTGTCTCATCAGGAGTGCCAGTAAGTAAGGCACAAGGTTGTTCTTTGTCAGAGCCTTGATGTATGTGTGTGGTAGGAATGAGCAGCTGGCTTTGGACTTGTTAGGCATCACAAACCCCCTCTGGAGAGCAAGATCCGTCTGTTTTCCCAATCTCTGCCTGGGTTCTGTACTTGGTTATGTGACTTCCCCTTGAGAACACTGCCTCTGAATAGTGTTCATAAATATTTCCAAGAAACCAACAAAGTATTGTTTGGCTTCTGTCTTTATTTTGTTCTTCTTTTTCTGTTTTTTTTATTCCTGGATAGCTTTTCAGCAGGGAAACATTACTGCTGTGGGTCTTTTCAGCAGGTTAGGGAGGGAGGGAGGGGGTTATTGTTCCTGGGTTTGGGCAGTTTGGATGGCTGTTGACTTTGTTGTTATTGTTGTCTTTCCCCCCCATTTCTGACAGTCTGGGGAAGTAGGTGGTTCCCTGTTTTGGTTTTTTTTTGACCGTTTGTGAATTATTTACACAGGCAGGCTTTTCTGGGGGTGTGGTTTTCTTTGGGTTTTGCTGTTTGCGTGTAGGGTTTGTTATAACTTGGGGCACTTTTTGTTGTTCAGCCTTTGTTACCCTGAAGTTCAGTTTGCTCTTTGTTACTTCCAAGCTGCTGTGCCTGGGAGCTTCTGTAGCTGTTTCTTGGCAGCCTGACTTGAAACCTAAAAGTGCTTTCCCTTCACTCCCAGGCTGCCCACTGCTCAGGGAGAGTGCAGGGCCAGGAGCTGGACTTTGGTGATCCTTTTGGATCCCTCCCAACTCTGGATATTCTGTGACTGAATCTGTGGATGAGGGAAAGCAGTGGATGCCACTTGCCTTATCTTTAGTCAGGCTTTGATGCAGTGTCCCTCAATTTTCTTGTATCCAGTTTGGAGTGTTACTGCCTGGATGGGTGGACAACTAAAAGTGTGGGAAAACGGCCAGGATCATTGGGTCAGAGCAGTGGTCAGTGGTTTGTGCTTTGTCTGAAGGATCTTATGAGTGATAATCTTAAATCTTATACTTGGGGATTTCCCCCGGCCCTGTCCTGCTTCTGCTTTGGAAAGGAGGGTGACTGGAGGCATCTGACTTTGAAGAAAGTGCTTTGGGAAGGATGAGCAGTGATCCCACTGTCAGGTCATCCAGGATTTCAACTGCATCTATTCCTTAATTTTCAGGCTTAGATAAACTTTTTGCATTGCTCTACAGTACCCAAATAGCCCCTCTGAGGTTTATTTCCTCAAGTGCTGATCCTATAAGGCATTAAAAAAAAAAAAACAAAAACAACAAAACAAACAAAAAACCCCCCCCCCCCCTCCAAAATCACAAACAAACAAACAAAACCACACACACACAAAACTCAGAAAACCACAGTCACAAAAACCCCAAAACCACTCCAAATAATCCCAAACACATTTATTCATTTGCTTTACTGCTCTACAGGTCACACTGGGTATTTTATCTGTCTCCCTTAGCCAATTCCCAAAGAAGGCTACCCCCAAGAATGTCTTTTGTTCTCAAGGCATCCCTTCAAATAGGTTTCTTCCTTTTCTCCCTGCCTGCCCTCCTAAATGTAATTGGGCATTTCTAGTGTAACAGGTTAGCTTTGAAAGATTCAACAAAATTTACAACTGTTTGCACAAATGGTGAAAACTTGAATTTTCTGAATTTTTAGTAGAAAAAAATTAAAATTTGGAAGCTAAAATATTAGGTTGGGGTGGTTTTCTTAATTTCTTTTCATTACTTCTAAATTCACTAGGAGTTATGACAGGGGGGATGCTTCCTCCTGCCTTGCTTTCTTCCTCTCTTTTTATCCACCCTGAAGGTTGGTAGGTGAACATCTGGGAGGTGAAGAGCAACAGAAGAGGGCTCCTGCAAGCCTGAAAGAGGCAATGCCACCTCTCTTGCCATGCCTTCCTCCTTGAACTTCCAAGGGCAGGAAAACTGGTCCCAGCCTTCTCACCAACCCCTGACTTGGAAGCACCAGGATTTTTAAACCCAAGCTGCTCTGAAGCTGTTTTATCAACTTGGCCACAGTTCCTCACTGAAGTCTCCTACCAGGTGGAGCCTGTTTTGGAGAAGTGGACTTGGGTTCACATGCATCAGACCTGGACCCCCTTCCCCCCTTTTCCTGAGCTCCTTCCCTTACCCACATTGAAATCTCCCAGCTGGGAAGAAACTCTGGCTTTTCATTCCTTTGGCATTTATCAATTCCCTCTTTCTGCAGCCCTAAAAAAGTAAAAATGAGCAGGCAGCTACTTCAACACCTTAATAAAAGATGTAGAAACATTATAAGCTGATTTCACTCCTGTCTGGTTAAAGGGAAAGAAATAGCCTGTGGTATAAATATGTAATTAAAAATAGTAGCAATTAGAGTGTCTCAAGAATGAAACAGGAGCTTGCTGTGAGGTAGAGCTGCTTTCCCTTTTGCCTGTGCTTCTAATTCCAAACTCTTTGACGTAGGGATCTAATCTTAACAGCTGATGCTCAACTTCTGGTTTTGCCACGCATGTTAAATGTCATTATGTAAACTCAGTTCTGCCTCAGACCTTTGCTGCCTGTCAGTGGTGCCAGGATAGCCACAGCTGGAAACCCCTGCATGCTTTTGCACGGATCAGCTTGATTTTTTTTTGTGGACAAAGGAAAAAGATGCCTTCTGGGATGAGCCTGGGGCTCCTGCTCTCTCATGTGCTGCTTGGAAAAGCAATATTTGGTGCAAGCTGAGATCTCAGCATCACTAAAGATCAAACAGTCCCTGCAATGGCCCTATTTCATAGAATCCTGCAAGGGCTTGGCTTGGAAGGGATCATTTAATTCCAACCCCCTGCCATGGGCAGGGACACTTTCCACTAGGCCAGGTTGCTCAGAGCCATTTTAGTAGAGCTAATTGGTCTAGGACAAACCAGGAGCCTCTGGAGCCCGAGCTGCAATTCTGCAGCATCCTTGAGGCTGTTTTGAACTCTGAGACACTTCAGTGAATGCAAATACTTTTCAAATGAATTCCCCAATCCAGATACCCACTTGCACCCTAGTTGCTCAAAGCTGGCAGTCGTGGCTGACCCAGTGTTTGCCCACCACAAACTCCATGTTGTGCTTTTCTAGTTGATATTGCAGAGCTTGTCAACACAGACCTCACCACAAAGGATATATTTCCATTAATCCTTCTCATGCCATGCTTCTGGATCCAGCTGCTCCTCCTGCACCAGGCCATGTCCCGAGGTGAAGACATTAGGATGGGCAGAAGTGAGAAGGGACAGCAAATGGAGAATTCAAGTCCCTATGTTGCTCAGCATCCAATCCCTTGTATCCACAGCTGCCTTCAGTCAGAAAAACAGAATACTTAAAACCAGCACATTTTTCCCTCCTCTCCATTCTTTTTGACATATCCTAATTGTATTTCTAGTCTAATTTTGACATATTGTTAGTAAAACCTAGAAGGTTAAAGGCTGGCATGGAGGCAGCAGCAGCAAGGCTCTGTTTCAAGGAGTCCCTTCCATTTGGGGATCAAAGCTCTATGCAAAGCATGGAGGTGCCCTGAATTTTTTTAGGCACTGTCTCCCATCTGCAGTAAGGAATTACACGGGCACAAAGCAGCATCTTATGCTCCTTACACATCACATCCCCTCCACAGCAGTCTTGAGCATGACAAAGAACTGCTGTTACCAGACTTGTGTCTAGACACTATTGGCTTTTTGTCATTAGTTGTTATACAGTCAGATCCTTTCTAAGAATAACAGCAGTCGAAGTGTTCCTCGGGCTGTGTGTGGATGGCCCTGGATATGTGCATAACTCTGCTCACAAGTGGCAGGATGAATAGGACCTGCACAGCCTGGATCCCTCTCCACCTGGGAAAACCCTGCATGGATGCACTCACCTGGGAACAGTGCAGATGCAGTTTTACAGGGATTAGGCATTGGAGTGCTGCTGGCCTCACAAAGAGCTATTTCAGCATTCCTGTTCCCTGTGCTGCGGGCAAATGGATGCTGACTCAACCCTCTGAGCAGCCCTTGTGTCCCTGTCTGTTATCATCATCTCTTAGTTTTTGCTGTAACATCTGTGTTTGTCCCCAATGAGATGGCAATTTCCTTGGGGCAGGGAGCACAACTCAAACAGAGAAGTTTAATTATCCCAAACACTCTTTTCACTGCTCTCACAGGGATTTTGGCTTCCATTCCTCCTGTTTGGATGAAGCCATGGCTCAGGGAAATGGCTCTACCAAAAGACACCTTGTGTCTGGGTTGGAGACAGTGCATGCAGAACTCTGAGGTTCTCCTCACTGCTGAGAGACCTGCAGGGATGTCCTGCACCCTCTTGGAAGAAGGAGTGGATGGTGGATGGGGAGGATACAGCAGGGTGAGCCGGCAGCAAACAGGTCACCACAGTGCTCCTGGATGCCAGCAGAGCTGAGGTGGGCTGTCAGCACACCTTGGCAACAGGCCCCTTGGCCAGCAGGTCTGTGTAGGTATTGACAATGCCATGTTGCAGTTCCTTCTGTGCACAGGAGGAACAATCACAACTTTAGTGCTCCTGTTCTCCCTGGCTGTCCTCATTTCTGCTTGTAGGGTGTGCAAACACACTCAGGCTGCAGGCCCCCCCGGGCTGGGTCTGACAGGGTGCTCACAAGCACAGGAGTGACCCCAAGAAGAGATGTCTGTCCTGGCTGCTGTGGGCACTGGGAATGAGCTTGTTCCCAGGGCTGCATGCTTGGGGGGGGAGACAGCAGACAGCACAAAGCCTCTGCCCCGAGCCACCCCCAAGGCTCCACAGTGACTGATCCTGCTGGCATGCCAGGATAGACCCAGTTAAACCAGAACTTGTGGGCACGTCAGTGCTTCCTTCAGTCTGATCCTTTCTGACGTGAGCCCTGGCCCTTCTCCGGCCCTCCTGGTGACTTTGCTCACAGTCTTGGTGCTATCATAAGATGCAGATGCTTGTCTAAATGCTTAGATGAAGTGTTTACATCTTCTGTTGTTTTGTTCTCTATAGAGTTGTGCTTAACTGGCCGTGCAGTGGGATGTTTTCCTGCTGTAGGTCAAAAGGCAGTTGGGAAGAACTGGATTTTTTTATTCAAGACAGGGACCTGCCTCCTGGGTGGCATCAGACCAGCAAGTATGGAGAAGCAGCATCCATCTGAGGTGTGAGAGAAGCCCAGGAAAAGGGACCCAAGCCTTGATGTTAACACCCATCTGCTTTTTACTAGATGCCTCCTTCATCTCCACTCGGCAGCCTGGGGAGGGCAGAACTGCCCCAAACACAGCTTTTACTCATGCTGTCACAGTCCCCAACTCTACTTGCTGCAAGAGCACTTAGAATGTTTTCCCTAACTCTTTGCAATGCCCATGCTCTGCGTGCTTCTCCTCCAGGCCTTTAGCTGAAAGCACAGCAACATCTCCTGGAGCCGGGTGGCTACTGCAAGTTCAGTTGTCAAAGTGCCACCATCAAATCCCCACGAGTTCCCTCAATTCGAGAAACTCTGGCTTTGATCCCATCGTGCAGGTGCCAGGGATGCCTCAGGGGTAGTGTGTGTCCTGCACCTTTCCTCACCTTTGTGAGGAGAAGGAAGGACCCACCTTTGGACACTGCCTATTCATTGTTCAGGTGTCCCTCAGGAACGTTTATCAGACCTGACGAGGCAGACACCAGGTTGTGTGAAGCATTTAGAGGGAAACCAGGGAAAAGGAACTGGATGGATGGCACCACACTAAAGGAGACAGGAGGGATTCACCCCATCAACAAGAGGTGCCAAATGGCTGGATTTTGTTACCTTACAATTGGTCTCCTGTGAGGAAGAGCAACTGGGGATGTGCACTGCGGGGACCCCTGGCCCAAGGATAAGGAAATGAGGTTCTCTGCATGGAAATAAGGCAAAGTGCTGTCCTTGCTGACCTCTCTATGAAAAAGAGACAAATGCAGAAGGGCAGTGATTGACACCTCAGAGGAAACACAGCAGCAGTGGGGCCAGATAGGATTTGAGGCTCAAGTGCATCTTCCCTGTTTACAGTGACCTCACATCCTGATGCCACCTCAGGGTACACAACCTTCGGGGCAGAGCCCACCTGGATGCCAACCCAAGCCTACCTGCACCTTCCCTCCCTTCTTCTTTCATACAAAGGTGGGAAATCCTGGAAGCAAACAGTTGCTCCCATAGCTTAGAGGAAAGAGGAAGGAGATCAAGGGTGGACATGAATGTAGATTTCTTGTCTGGTGCCATGAAAAGGCACTGCTTGTACTACAAGCCTGGCAGCATCAGCAGCCAAATTATTTGTTTAATTATAACTGCTGTCCTTGATGCATCTTGACTTGCTAATTAGTATTTTAAGTGCTTGTGAAATAGTTTGGATGTATTCCTTCAGCTTTCAAACACGTCTCTATTGCCATTACTATTCCTTCCTCCTGCCCTGTACCATCACCTAAGTAACATCATTTCTGCTTCCAGACTGGCTGAATTCTCTAAAGCAGGAGAGAAACACAAACTTCTTTGCTTATTCATGCACACAGAGCTCTTATTTGCATGAGAAGGGATGAGGCTGTGGAGCAGCACACCCTAAAATCTGGGGAGAAAGGAATCTATGCTCTAGGCAGGGAATAATGAGGCACAAAACTGATTTTTTTGTTGTTGTTCTGCAGCATTTCTGGGTTTTTATACCCTGTTTCCATCACTCAAACCACTCCCCTCAGCTGATCCATGGCCATGGAGGGCTGGGAGCACCACTGGCAGTCTCGGTGGCGTTGCAGGGGACAATTGCTTTGGTGACACACGCGGACAATGCAGAGGGCACGTCCTACATGACTGGATTCCAAGAACAGGCACAGATCTCTGAATGGGCACCACGGCTGCTGTGTCAGACTGCTAAATTGGGTTCAGCAGGAATGCTGGCAGGCGTGGACAAAGGTGCAGCCATTGGGGGACTTGTTGGATCTGGGCATTAGCTGAGGCATTTGTTAAATTGCCCCCACAAGCAGATGAACTTTGAATTACCCTTACAGGGAACCTCAAAAGATGCCTTTTTTTTTTTTTTTTTTTNGCAGCTGTACAAAAGACCAAAAAAAAATCCCTTATTTCACAGATTTCCTCTTAGTTTTTGGAATGTTTCTTTCTGTAAGTATGAAGATAGGAACTATTAAAAACCATTTTCAGCAGTTTTCAAAGCACACAGTCATGCCAGCTGCTATTTATGAATGATGTTTGGGAGGTTCTGTCAATGGAAAAACAAATAGATTTTTATACGTGCACAATTCTGGATATTTAGCACACAGAGGCACTTCCCAAATGTTTTGTGAGAACAAAAAACCCTTTCCCTGGCTGTTTACAGATGACTTGCAAAGAATAAGTGAGAGGTTCAAGCGTGGCTGAACTGAGCAGCTGCTGAGAATTCAGATAAATGGTTTCCAGCCCTGTTCTTCCACGAGCTCTGCTTTGGAGGCTGCAGAAACAAGACACGTTGCAGGGTAATGCTGTCCATCACATCAGGGGTTAGAAGGAAATCTTGTCTCATTTCCATTCTCCCCACCTGCTCTTTGGAAGCTTATTCTTTAAGCATCATCACTGCTGAAAACTTTTTAGTGTTTAGGTTCCAGCCATGATCTCATGGGCTTTGATGAGCTTTCTGGAGCTGAAAGAAGCTTGTGTGAACATGGAAATGAAGACGATCCCTTAGACCTGGATGCCCTGGGATGTGTCCATCCTCACGATGAAAAATGCACACATCATCACCTTTAGTTACCCCAGCACTGATCCTAGCTTCAGTGGGGCAAAGTCTGGCTTTCCAAATTTCCAAGGCTCTCTTGTGTATCTTTTGTAGTGATGAAGTGCTGAGATGAAGAACACAGGATTTATTTTAAAGCCAAGTTGGCCTCCAATTCCTGTGTTGCCAATGTCTGCATCCAAAAAAAGCTGAAAATAAAGTCACCTGTAAGGTATCCTCTGTATCCCCCCTCACCAGAGCTAATAAGATAATCCCCCATTAGGCCATTCAAGACCATAAAAATAGGTTTTAAGTCACAGAAATATTTTTCTTCAATATAAGCAGTGGGTTTTTGTAAGCTTGTTTTACCTCTCTTTCTTTGTCCATGAATTGGGAATCTCTCACATCCTACACAGAAGCTGTTTAGAACTTTTCTTTCTTTGCAAGTGGGGTTACTGAGCCTGCAGGAATACTTGGCTCAGACTTTACAGGAGGCAAACTGAGGCCTCAAAGGCTATTTAAACCAAAACATAATCAAAGAAAAAATGCACCTCTTAGTAAGATGTTTCTGCACAGCTGGTATAGAGCAGTGGTGCAACAGAGCTTTTACAGGGCTCATTAGACTGGACCTGCCTCTCTGTTGTGCTTGAAATTTGTGGAGAGAATTCTTCCCACCTCTGAAAAACAGGTTTCAGCCAGGGCATCCTGAGGGGAGGGTGAACCAGCAGGGACTGCTTTGTCTAACACATCATCGTGCATTGGTCTAGAACATGGAATAAATATCTTCACTGTCAGATGTAAGACATCCTTTAATTTTTCACGGTGGTTTGCTCTGGAGTGTCAGAGTCCCTACTGGAATATCCACTAGAAAAAAAGAAAGGATCAGTGGTGCTTGTGCTCCACTGCCCTGAGACAAAAAGGGAATGGAATAATAAATATCTTAAATTTACATCCTTTCTGCAAGGAGCAGTTAGATGGCTCGCTCTGCAACAGCTCCTACCTTCACTCATGAATTTCTTAGGCTACAGAAGTTGATTAAATTTGGTCCAAGCTGATGTCTCTTGGCTGGGAATGGGTGTCACATCAACCTCTGTCCTGCACTGAACAGGGACATCTTAGGGACATTTTCAAAGCAGGTGGTGCTCTGGGTTTTGTGGACAGCTTTGGGAATGTGTCTCTTTTTGGGTCCCTATACACAGTAAGTACCCAAGAATGAAATATTCAGTACTTTAAAAATTATGAAAGCCCTCAGAAACTTGAGTCAAGGTAAGCAGCACTCCAGACTGAAAGGTCAAGGAATCAGAGAACCTTTTAGGCTGGAAAAGATCTCTAAGATCAGCTTCAACTGTTCCCTCAGCACTGCCAAGGCCCCACTGACCCATGTCCCCAAATGCCACATCTACACAGCTTTTAGATCCCTCCAGGGATGGGGACTCCACCACTACCCTGTGCAGCCTGTGCCAGGGCTGGACAGCCCTTTCCATGAAGAAATTTTCCCTAATATCCAACCTGAACTTCCCCTGCCACAGCTTGAGGCTGTTCCCTCTGCTCCTGTCCCTGTTCCCTGGGAGCAGAGCCCCGACCCCCCTGGCTGTCCCCTCCTGTCAGGGAGTTGTGCAGAGCCAGAAGGTTCCCCCTGAGCCTCCTTTTCTCCAGGCTGAGCCCCTTTCCCAGCTCCCTCAGCTGCTCCTCACTGGACTTGTTCTCCTGTGGTCAAGTGGTGGTGAAAAAGACCTGGGGATTTGTTAGGAATTTCAACTCCCCTGTGGGTAGAACCAGCTGAGCAGGTGGGTGCACAAAACCTTTGTTGTTGGTTGAATTTAGTTTGTGTGGACTTTTCTGTAATTCAGTAAAAGGAGAAGTTGTGACCTGGAAACTTGCTACCTGGTTGGTGTGGACAGGTTCCTGTTCCATTTTCCTGGAGCAAACACCATTTTTCCTTCCACCTCTGGAGAGTTGTGCTCCATGCACAGGGGCTCATGCTGGCTGCTGACACATGGCCAGGAGTGTGGGCAGACATCTGCAAGAAGATACATATTCCATGAGGGATTGTTGAGCTGACAGAGAATGCCTGAGACAGACTTCACTCAAACCTGCTCACACGCTGGACATCCTGTCACCCGCTCTTTAGATCAAAAGACTGATGGCCCAAGTGCATAATAATGAATTAATAGAGACCTAGGGGGACTGAGAAGTCAAGTGTTTGACACCAGTGGTCTGCTTTCCCTGTTGTTCTGACAGATTCCCTGTCAGGCCTTATCACACAGTCACTTCTGAGTCTGAGGGATGACAAAAAGGATTAGCTTATCCGAGCTAGATGACGTTGGAAACAAACATCTTTCATCTGCTAAGTACTCCCTTTTGGAGCTGTTCCCATCCCCATGGCTGCGAGGGGCTGTCAGGAGCCACACACTTCCTGCTGCTTCCTTCTGCTGCAGGACAAGCACCAGCTCTGGCATCCCAGAGCTGAAACAGGCACGTGACAGCGGGAGCTCTCATCCCAGGATTGTCACCAGGGCTGGGTTTCTGCTCAGCACCTTGGAGCTCACAAACTGTGCAGCTAGAGGTGAGCAGCTCCAGTGCACTGATGCATTGGAGCACCACAGTGCATTGATCAGCAAAGCATGCACAGGCTGTTGGAGTCAGAGGGAAGGTGCTCTATGGGCCTGGAACATTGCTGGATTGCATCCGTGTTCCCTCTGAAGTCAGTAGGAGCTGGCTTGTTAAACTATTGCTTTTTTTTTTTTTCTATTTATCTTAGATGAACCTTAAAAAATGGTTTTAGATATCCATCTGAGAGCATTGATATTGACATGTGAAAACCCCATCTTGGCAAACAGTCCTGCTCAAGACAGTGGATTTATCAGAGCACATCCACTGCATGTGTCAGAGGTGTCTTCCAGACGTGGGGGGTAAAACCATACAAGGCACCACAGGAGCAGCCAGATTTATGGAGGAGAGTATTGAGTATCCTTCTTCTCTTACAGGGATTTGGTTTTAGGACTTTAGTTGAGCACCTGAACGGTGCATGTCAGTGGAAAGAGTAACCCTGCCAGTATTTGTGTTAACTGCCTGCAAAATATCAGCACAACAGAGCCGTAAGTGACCAAGGGAAGGACCAGCACCACCAATATCTGCCAAGGGTTCACCCCACCCACCCCCAGCTGGTGTACTGACTACATCAGTCATGCTGGACCTTGAATCAGTTTGTTGCAAAGAAATCTCGGTTCATGAACATAATTTTAAATGCAGATGAAGACCCGAATCCACCTACAGATTCTAAGACAAGCTAGTCTAAAATGAAATCAATTGTCAGTTGAGGTGCCACCTTTATGCCATCAAAGGGCACAGGAGATGCATTTCAACCCACCTGAAAAATCAGGCTTGTTCCAACACCACTCTTGTTCCAAGAGCCACTTTTTCAGACAGAATTGACATTATAAACGAGTTGTTGGTTAATTTGCTGCTTTGTTATCATTGATTCTACAGCTACGTCCTTAAGCAACAGTGCCTGAATATAAACTACCCAGCAGCAAAATTATAACTGCATTTGGATGCAGAACACAACCTTCTTATCACCAGACTTTCAATGCCATCCAGAGTTTCAGGGTTACTCATGCAAAAACAGCTTGTCTGTCTGAGTGAGCCTGTGAGGGCTGTTCCTCAGCTGCGTGAGCCTTTAACCACCAGCAGCTGGGAAGCAGCTCAGGAATATCTGTCTTTCCAGAGACAGCCAAACCCAGCTCCCAGGGAGCTCCCTGTGGAGCTCAGAGCCATGTGAAGGAGCCCATCTCCCATCAGCAGCGCTGCCTCAGCTGGGTCAGACCCTCACCCTGCTCCAGCCAGAGCCAGAACACAGCCAGATTTGCTGCTTGGCATCAGGTCATCCACCAGATTTACAGCTGGTCTCGCATTTTGAGAACATTAAAACAGCATGGGTTTGAGCACTCCTAGGGGCAGTTGAGCCATGAAGATGCTGGTGCTCACCTCAGTGGGTGGAATTCCATCTCCTGTGGAAAAGCTCTGTGCTGGAAGTCTAGTGGGAAGTGTCCCTGCCCACAGCAGGACAGGTAGAACTGGATGATCTTTAAGGTCCCTTCCAGCCTAAACCCTCCTGGGATCCTGTGATTCTCTCTTTTCAGAGCTCCCCTCCAAAACTGGGCACTATATTTGATTATAACTTCTGCCTTTCCCATCCCAGCCTTACAGGAATGCATCCTGTTCCTAGGCAGGTGTTGTGAGGAGCTACTCTTGGCAAAGCTTCCAGGCAAGAAACTAAGGAAAGGGGGTAAAAAACAGGAATGTCCTCACAGGGGGAGCAGCCATGCAAAAAGCAGGCACCATGAGTAGTAAAGCTAATGGTGAGAAACAAGGCAGGAGCCCGTGTCATGCAGCTGCTGGAGCAGAAAGCAGAGCCATAACAGAGCAATGGGATATTTTTCCTTAAAGAGTTTGCATTGCTCTCCAGGGGAGTACAGAAAGACCTTTGCTCACCTTGCTGTGACAAGTTATAAATAGAGGTTAAAAAGATTATTAAACCTGACCATTCCTGTCCACCAGAGGAATAAAAAAACCTTTAAACCCAAATTATTTGATGTAAGTAGGACAGTCCAACCTTTATTCTTTGCCAGGAGATTGGTTAAATAAATGCTTTTCTCTGAATAAAAAAATGAACTTCTCAGTAAAATCTGTCAGAAAAAACTTCCAGTGGACAAGGCATTAAGAAGCCGATAGTGACACATCCCCAGACATTCAAAAATAGTCTTTTTCCTTATCAAATCTGCTTCTGAGATGAATAGCTCTCCTCTCTCACCTACACCTGTGTGTTTTTATACACATCCACACACAGATATGTATATATGAATACATAACTATTTATTCCCAAAACTTAAAGCAGCTTTTAAATCATGTGATGAGATGTAAATACTCATCTCACAGGCTCATACCCATGCCTGAAATATCAGGTGTGCTCCCACCTGGTTCGGAGCTGGCTCTGGACCCATCAGATGGCAAGTGAGGGATATAGATCCTGATCCTATACATCTCCAAGTCACTGCAGCTAAACCATGTTTCCTTGGCAGCTGAGAAATGGAATAATAAGATTTCTACTCCAAAGATACGTGCCCAGAGCACCAGGCCTTTAATTATGCAAAGGACTGGAGCCAGCTTCCTCCTGCCTTTTCAGATAAGTGGTTTCACCCAGAGATTACAGCGAGCAGCATTTGGCACCTGGCTCTGCTGGCGCGAAGGGGCTTTTGTTCTTTGCCCATGCAGTCTCCTGCCACGGAAATTTGTGCTTATCCCAGGATCCAGCCAAGTGGATCCAGTTGTCATGTCAGCAGATTAGTGCCTACAAAAGGCCAGCAGCCCTGGGCAGACATTTTGCATCTCCCAAAACCTTGGGGCTGAGTTTGTTCATTTGTCCTCTTCGTCCCACATTGGAAAAGCTGGCTCAAGCCCTGTTCTGCTCCAGTCCCTCTGGCCTGGGAGCTAGAAAGGAGTGAGCAAGCCTTGCTCCTGCTGAGCTGGGCGTTGCTGGAGGCTGTTTTACTGCAGAACAAACTGGTTCTGTGTGTGCCAGTGATACCTGGGCCATGGCAAATTGCAGAAACCAGCAGAAATTCAGCAAATCCCTCTAATGCCAGCTTGGCAGCCTTGAAACATCTTTCACTGTCTGGTAACTGGACACAAAACCAGCCTTGTTTTCCTCTTTTGCAGTCTTGTGGTGGCTGATTGTAGCAAGACAGCTGGTCACCAAGGCCAGGGCACCCTAGCCAGGGAGAGGCAGGATATGGCTGACTTCTGACTGGGGCCACTCCTGCTCTCAAATAGTTTAATATGCAGAAATTAGCTGAAATCAGATCTGTAAAATGCGTCTTTTAAGTTCCTATGGATACAGTGAATTGTTGCACTAGCATGAAATGTGCAGAATACGTCTTGGGAGCCCTGGTAGTAGAAACTTGGGTGGAGGCTTTGGAAATTGCCTTGGTGTTGGGTTAATGCTTCTAATTGAAGTGAACACTAAAGCTAATACAGACTTCAAGGGGAAGGGGTACCCCAAGGGTAAATCTTGGAGATAGTTGGGATACTTTCTCTATATTTCAATATTTACACAGAAAGACTTCATAGCTGCATATTTACAGTGAATGTACAGAGTGAGAGTGACATCTGAAGAAACATATAGGCTTTCTTCTCCAAAGAGAAAACTGGATCGAGACAAAAATGACCTAAATAAACATTGAAAGATCATAGGGAAGTATTCCTTGGAGGCAGAGAGAAGGAATATATACATGCAGATAAGTGTTGGGTATTGTTCTTTGGGCAATTTCAGCGCATCAAAGGAGCCCGGTATCAGCCCTGGAATAACATCAGAAGAAATGTTGTCTGAGGAGAAGCAGAAGGTCTGAAAGAAGTTTATCTGGGCAGAGGAAGGTACAATGGACTCTCTAGTTTTAAATACTGAGGTGGTTTCTGGCTTTTCCACGTACTGCTCACTGGGGTCGAGAAAGAATAACTTCTCCCAGCTCAGAGGCTTGTGAGTAAAGGAGAAATGGACAAGTAGAGTTTGTGGTGGGTCCAGGAAACAACAATAACTTACTGGGTCAGTTTATGTGATAAATATTATCATTTATGGGCTCAGTTTTCTTTTACAAGCACAGAATAAGGTAGGTGCACTTGTATCTGCTCTATCCCTACAATGGAACTGTTCAGCAGCCCACTGTGTCATAAACCCAGAGTATAATTTAAGGAGGAAAAAACATCAGAGCAAATGAGAGATGGAGTTCAGGAATACTTCAAGCGTGTGTACACCATGGAGCACTGACCTCAGCGTGCAACTGGAAATGATACCATAACACATCAGTTTAGAAACAGAATGTACAGTTTATTGCAACGAAGAAAGAAAAATCCATGGCAGAATTTTCTCACTCCTCCCCACCTCCATTTTTCACTGCCGGTAAATCAGATTACAAGAATGTGCAGCTTCTGAAATGACTGTAAACTCAACGAGCAAACTGCTGGGCCTCCTGAGCACCTCCCCATGTGAAAACAGCATAAAAACTAAACACAGCTTCAGGAGAGAGCTGGGTTAAGTGGCTCATCTTCAGTGTGCTGTCTGTGTGGATGATTTGACACTGCCAGGTAGAAGGAACAAAAGAGCTTTTGAAAACAGGCCTGTGTGCTCCAATCCAGCTGGATGGCTTCTGCCCTCTGGTTTGTCTGGGTGATAATGGGCGTCAGGTGGTGGCTTGTCATTGTGTGCTGTCCCCATCAGCCCAAGAGGGCTTGGAGTAGTCACTGAGCTGTATTTTTAGCATCAGGTTCCTCCAGTTCTCAAGCCCAAGCCCAACAACACCTCTGCAATCCAGACTTTGGGTGAGTTGCTCATTGTAGGGCTGAATTACCCTACCCTGCTGAGACCTGGCACTCTGGCTGAAAAAAACCCCACAGGCAGTGAGAAAAACCTGCCCTGCATTCAGTGTTCTTTCCCTGTGGCAATAACCTCCCCTCCAACTTCTGTCCCCATGTTGATAAGCTGTGACAGCCTTTTCAACCATGGTCTGAGATACAGCATCTTCAGGTGTTCAGAAAAAAACCAAAATGTTGGGTGACAAGGGGCTTTAGATGGCTCAAAGTGTTGGGGTGACAACGGGCTTTGGGTGGCCCAAAGTAGGTTGGTTGGCCTCTTTTTGTGCAATTGTAGGTCCTGCATGGCAAACGCAAGTCACCAAGCCCAAATGTCCCCCTCTTTCTTCAATTCCATGGCTAATGCTGGCGTATCTAATATTTAGGAATGTTTAGGGATACCTCTGACTGCGGGGGAAAGCTGTGCCAGCCTAGAACAGGTTTAACCTGAGATTCTCCTTCAGGAAGTTCCTGCTTGTTGAGTACTGAGAAAGGGAAACCCAGGTTTACCTCCAGCACTGATGAGAGGCTCTCCTGGGTACTCTGCATATCTGCCCAGAGCCTGTTGACCACACATTCAAAGACATGGGAGGTTATTCTCAGGCCAAGGAGATGCTGCACTAGAGAGAAACTCCACAAGGACCCCACTGGATGCCAGAAAGTGTTTGTGTTTTGAACATCAGCTTTCTCCCTTTCTTCTCTTGGCTTTGTGAGAGCCCCACAGGGTCTGGGTCCATCCTGATACCTCTCACAGCAAAGCCTTTGAAAAGTTTTGCATGAAGGACATGTAAAGAAATGTAAAATTTAGGTCCCTTTCCCAGCCTGAAGGACCAGACAAGCGTGTTGTGATGCATTTCAGGGCTGTATTGGGCTGACACGTCACCTGGTCATGAAAGGGCTCTTCACACTAAAGAAAACCCAGTAAATGTCTGCTGTTGGAGTCACTGCCTGGGGAGAAAGTTGAAAAACTGCCAGCACAGAGAGCTGGGAAGGTGTTCAGTGCCTCCACACTTTGCTGGGGAGGTTATCCCAGTCCCTCTGGATCTTGTACCCATGGTCCCCAGACCACCATAACCAGTCATGATCTTCCCAGGGGACAGTGCTGCCAGCACATGGGTTTTAAGGTGTCTGAGGAATAACCCTGTACAGCCTAAAACTCATTGTCCACCAAGAAGAGAACTCAAAGTGCTTTTTGTATGGATGTTCCCATGCTGGATTTATTTGCTGTTATTCTCCTGCCACCTTGCTCTGCTTCTTATATACCATCTATCATGCTATTTGTATACCATATTTATGTCATATTTATTTTTATTATTTTTACTATATTTATGCTATATTTCTACCTCTGTGCAACCCCATGTGGGCAAAAAGCAATGCAGTGTGACCCAACCTCAAGCTCTAAAGTGCCCTGGCTGGAGCAGGGATGGCAACAGGGAGGATGCCAAGGAGAAAGAAAATTGTTCCACAAGTAATTGCAATGGGGAGATGTAGGCACGGAGGGGGAAAACCTCTGCAGGCACTGTAAGGGAAGGAGGAATGGCTGTGGGATGTGCTCTAGGGAAGGGCAGTGGGGTGTGCATCAGATTCCACTGGCAGGCACTGCCTGGACCAGCTCTGGCACTGGCACAGGTGCAGTCACACAGCAGAAATACAGCTCCTGCCCCCTGGGGCTCAGCCTCTTTCCTGGGAAATGAGGATTTACAAAAATAGGAAGCTGGAAATGCCATTACACAGCAGCTAAATATAGCCTGATCAACTGAGGAGCTGCAGCACTCACTCCAAAACCAAAGGTAGGATGGAGGGAGCAGCTGGCCGTGGTAGAGGCTGCCCTGGGGAGCCTGTTCAGTGCC
>VZUA01006895.1:1812-11929 GCA_013401035.1 Horornis vulcanius
TATTAATTTACAACATAAGGATTATAAAATGAAGTTTAAGGGACACAGATCAGGCTTTATGATGGAACTGTATTACTGCACTGACAGATAAATTTCTCTCCGGTTACTTCTGAAACAGAAGTTAAAATTTATATATGCTGCTAAAACTGTGTGTACTGAGAAACCGTAATAGCTTGGAGAGTTATTTATTAGTTCAGTTTAGGTGTGATCCTAACACTCTTCTGGTGCTCAGATTTGAGTAATAGTGCTAAAGCTGTCAAGGAGTTAAAGCTGAGATAATTTATCTAAACTGTACTTGGCCATCCCACATTTGGGTCCACTAAAACCTAATTCTAGAGGAATCAGGAGTGTTCCAGATTTTGTCTAATAAGCAAGCTACACACAATCCAAAAAGGCATTGAAAATGAACTGTTAACGAGTGCCACAACATGAGATATTAATGTGACTATATATGCTCCTACTGAGAATTAAAAATTCTATTAAGAATTAACAATGTTTTAGGTTTCATGAGATGATTTCACCAGTTAACAACATTTGCAATTTTCAGCTGCTTAACACTCTGGAATAGAGAACACACTGCAAAAATAATGGGTGAGGTGCTAATATTCCTCATATCAAATACAGAAATCAATTCACTCGAGCAACAACATGGGCTTGCTTCATGTTTTCACACTTCATTTCCACTGAGCTGAAACCACTCCAGCCATTTCCAGCTGTCAGTTCCTGTCCCACTGGGGATCTGGAATGTGCATTGAGATGCCTGGAGAGTTCTGGAGGTAAAAGCAGCTAAGTGGAAAAGAGGGGCCTGGTGCACATTGGCAGAAGAGATTTTCTGGCAGCAGCAGGAAGTGTGGTCTGTGTGCACAGTGACTGCACAGAGGTTATACAGGCCCTATGGACACCTATTTTGGAACCTATTTCCTAACACTCATTTATATGTGTTGACCTCTTGAAGAGCTATATTGGTGACTGTCTAGCATGTAATTTAAAGGGATCAATTTGAAAGGTTTTTTTGATGAAGGTGGGAAATTAACTCCCTCAATAATGGGATCTCCTGGAGGGCTTGGCATGGATGTGCAATAGTGCTTCTCTACTTGTCAGGACCACCTAATAAAGAAACAAAAAATGATAGGTGGTGGGGAATCTCCTACAGTTCAAAGAGATTTACAATTTCTGAGAAAAAGTTGCCCTGTCTTTTCAAACCTCTGTCACAGACTTATGGCTAAGCTCATTTCTGCTCATGTGGTCCTGAATCATTACAGATTGTTGGCATTCTTGTGAGAAACTGCATTTATCAGGAAGGGATTTGTGCTATCTGATGGGAAAGAGCCCACTGATTTTTTTCAACCTGCTACAACAACTGCTCTTGAAGCTAAAGAGAGCCTTTAACACATTTAAATGCCACAGATGACCAGTAATAATTAATAATATTTTATGCATTCAGTAACACCTTACACACAGCCTAAGATATTGAGGGATGAGCCACGCCAGTGGTTTAATTAAGTGTAACCATTGCATTCTTAGTATATTGAAGCACTTTGCTGGGGAAGGGATCAAGTAGGAGTTGGATGAAAAGGACATGGGAGTGTCATGGGAACCTTAATTTCACTGGCACCAGCAAAGTGAGGGCATTCTGAATGCTAGAGAAGGAAACTAGGTCAGAAGCTTTTAGAAGATAATCCCATTCACAAAGTCACCGAAGCTGGAAGGATGAATTTGGAGCTGAGGGAGTAACTCCATTAGCTGGTGGTATTGGTGAGCTTTATGCTTCTTATGAGCTTTGAGTAAAGCATGAAACCCTGGTAACTTTTCTCAGGCTTCATAAAGAAATAACTGGGACAATTAAAATCTGTTAGCCTTACACAATTAGATTATCAAAAGAATACACATTTTTCTTGAAGCTGCTAAAGCCAAAGACAGCATGGCCTCTCATTAAGGTCTGATTTTTTCTTCTCAGCCAGATGAAATGAAGGGCTGGAAGAAAGAACAATGGAAAGAGAGAGCCAAATGATCTGAGAAAAAAAAGACTGATACAGCACGATGTAATGGTTGTGTGGCAAAGGATGTGTGGCAATGCGTTATGCTTGCATATTTTCTACTGACTTCCAGTCTTGTCAACCCTCCTCTTGTACAGACATGTCCTAGCACTCCATTTGTAATTTTACTAGAAAGATGTGGAAAAATGCCTGGAATCCCCTTGTGTTGTGGTGAAATTGAGCTTCCCAGCCTTCTGGACAACATCAGCATAAACCTCTCTTAGAGATGTTACCAATCTGGCATGTTAGGAACCTGGCTTGAGCCAAAACTGAGCTGAAGCTTTTGCTTTCTGCCTTTTACATTTTGGAGGACTACAGGGACAGAGAAACAAACCACACATTCACAATAAAATGTAATGAGATTGACCCCTATAGTGAATGTCTCCTAACAATATTTGGTTGCTTAAAGACTTTTTAGTAAAGTCATTACTGCTGAGAAGTATTACTGTATCCTCTGGGTAGCTGATGTCTTCAGTATGTGCTCCAGTATTTCCTTAGAAGTAAGGCCTCTTCTACCCCATCATCCTGATGCCACAGTGACAGTAGGGGGTAACAGGAGTTAGGAGAAGGCTGAAGAAAAGGTTTCTCACTGACAGGATGCTGCATCCCAGCATAAAGTGAGTCTTCTGCTAATTTGGAAGGTGGTCATCAGACATTAATAAGGCCACAGCACCTGAACAACCAAGGAAGGGCACAAATCAAGAGTGTGATGGGAAAGACCTACAGAGTGGAAGGCTTCATGAAAGTCATGTTCTACACCATGGTCAATCAGCTCAACCATGCACACCTCAGCTACCAGGGGCTAACAAACTTTGCCTCAAGAATGCTTTTGGATTTAAAATGCTTCACTGAAGCAGAGGAGGCAGCAAATGTTTGACACTTACTAAACATTTAAAATAGCCATCTCTTTTATACTTAAAACCACAGGAAAATCCTTCCTCTTCTCTGCTGCTGGAAGCATGAAAAAACGCATCTATGATTATGTGAACTCCAATTTTCTGCTGCAGCAAATGGGTATGGCTCCAATGAGCTGTTGAAGGCTTGTCTGTGTTTCATGGATTAATTTTCAGATGCTGTCAGCAACAACAAGAGTTTGCTTTGCTTTAATTTTGGAGCTTGGCTCCCAAGGCATTACAAGCCAGCCCAAGACAAACCAACTGAATTTGGTCTGTATATGAGGTGAACTTCTCACATTTTAGGTCTTTTCACACTTCTGTATCTCATCTACCTTTCATTCTGCCCTTGTTATCTGCTTCTATCCCCTATCTTAAAGCTTTAGATTAAGCTTATCAAACTGAAATGTAAACCCTCATTGAACGAAACAGACTTTGGATCAGGCCTGTAGGGATTAATCAAGCATGGAAATGGATCCCTGCTGTGAGCTGCCTTCAGGGCTCAGGAGCATCAAGAAACCTCACAGGACCACACCTAGGGCTGCCTGGTGGCACCAGGACTCATGGGAGCCTGAGACAGCTTTTGGGTTCCAGAAGTTGTGGCACATGGATCTGACAGGCAGAGGAGCTACTGTGTAGGTATGGGGAGGCTCTAGGGAAGTATCTCAAAGGGTTGGAAGCTTCTTAGGCCCATTTCAAATTTTCATTTGAGTTATCTTGATAGGCTTTCCCTTTCAGGCCTCCTGCAGTCTAAGGGGGAACAAAAAGTGATAAAAAATTAATTCAGGTTCATGTTCTTTTGTGACTGCTCCTACTGAGCACAATAAACTGACATGCTGCTTTTAATTAGCATTTAGTTAACTGCTCATTTTTGTGCAGAAACTATGCACCAACTCCAGTCAACACAAAGGTCCTGAACTGAGGACAGGGAGATTCTGCCTGTGGAAGATTCTGGCAGGGTAGAATTATATAAATAGCAACTCTTTAGATTCAGTTCTTGGGCACTGATTTAGTCTGATTTGAAAACAGATAAAAAACCAAAATTTGATCAGAAATCCAGTTATCATTGATAACTCACCTTAGATAACAAACTTCAAATACCTACCAAAAAATAGAATAACAGAATACACTGAGTTGGAAGGCATCAATAAGGATCATCAGCATCCAGCTCCTGGCCCTGCACAGTTCAGCCCCAAGAGTCACACCCTGTGCCTGAGAGCATTGTCCAAATGCTTCTTGAGCTCTGCCAGACTTGGTGCTGTGACCACTTCCCTGGGGAGCCTGTTCCAGTGCCCAGCCACACTGGGTGAAGCATCTTTTTCTAAAACCCAGCCTAAAGCTGCCCTGACACAGCTCCAGGCCATTCTCTGGTCACTACAGAGCAGAGAGCAGTGCCTGGCCCACCCCTTCCCTTCACAAGGAAGTTTAACAGCAATGGAGTGTCCCCTCAGCCTCCTCCAGGCTGAACAGACCGAGTAACCTCAGTCGCTCCTCATACGGCTTCCCCTCAGGGCTCCTCACATCCCCATGGCACTCCTTTAGATGCTTTCTAGTATTTAATGTATTTCCTATACCATGACACCCAAAAGTGCCCCCAGCCCTGGAGGTGAGGCCACCCCAGGGCAGAGCAGGACAATCCCCTCCCAGCCCAGCTGGCCATGCTGTGCTTGATGCCCCCCCAGACAGGGTTGGCCCTCCTGGCTGCCAGGGCACTGCTGACTCAGATCCAGCTTGCCACAGATGGGCATCTCCAGGTGCCTTTGCTCATCTGCTCTCCAGCCTCTCATTCCCCACTCTGTCCATACATCCCCATCCCAGGTGCAGAATCCAATGTTTGCCCTTGCTAAACTTCCTATAGTTGGTGATTGCCCATCACTCATTTGCTGAGGCCTCTCTGCAGGGCCTCCTCTGCCTTTGGGGGAGCCAACAGCTCCTCCCAGTCTTGTATCATCTGCAAACTTACTCAATAACCCTCCAAGTCCCGCATGCAAGTTGTTTATGGGATGTTGAAGAGCACTGGGCCCAAGGCAGAGCCCTGCAGAACCCCACTAATGGCTGTGCATTAAAACATAACAGGGTCCTACTGGTACAACCCAAAACTGAGCTCAGCTGTCAGTGCCCAAAACCACAACAAACAAATTGATGATTAACAAAAAAAATAAAGATCCTCTTGGCAAGAAAGGGAATGAATCCAGCTGTTAGCTGAATTTGGAAATAGGGCAGTAAAATTTTTCCACAGACTTGCAGATGGGCATGCGCATAAAATGAGCTCCTAGCATAAGAATATTGCATGCTTTTTCAGCTGAAGAAAAAATACAGCTCTGGCCATTTCTTTCAAGAGCTGGGAAATCCTGTAACAGTATATTCTTCCCCAGGCTTTAAGAAAATATCAAAAATATTGGCCTCCTTGTTTGTCCCACCTGGTGTTCATTCTCCAGACAGGAGCCTGAACCTGATGCTGAGCTGCATTAGTTGGAAGCCACTGATAATTTTCATGTATCCTGTCTTTATTATCATGGGAAATTCAACCACATTAGCTCTCTTTGAAGAAAAACTTAAACAATTTCTTCCAGGCAGAAACAAGGCATTTACGCTTTTAAACTCAGAGAGGAGTTTAGAAACCAGGATTTTTTTACCATGATTTCATTGTTATTACTGCTAAGCATAGCTTGGTGTACCTGAGAAAGTCAGAGTAATAACCATACCTGACACAACTCTCTACATGCCTTGTAAAATCAGGGCATTTTTGAGCACTGAAAGGTTGCTGGAAAGTCACTTAGCACTACCAGAGCATCATTTCATTATTATAAGATTGGTTGTATTACTTTCAAAAAGGAAAAGAAAATGCAAAATGGACAAAAAACCAGGATGCACTATCGCAGAATAGTAAAAATTGTATTTCAAGATATTAATCACACAATCCCGTGAGGTTTTGGCAGACAATAAATGTGTGATAGATTGATCTCTAAAATCACATGCATATTATGAGCATAATCCTCACTTTAATGCAGGGTCATAGAATTTTACAGCCTCATAAGCTTGCAAGGTTTCACCTGGAACATCAAAACAATTGCTAAAAGCATAATAAATTCTACAGCTAGCCATCTGCTTACCCTCCTGACCTTTCAAATCTTATAAAAACCCAAGCTCATAATTTTTCACTCTATAAATTTCAACCTTTTTTTTGTTGAAGAGAGTATATTCAGAAGGTTACTTCATCTTTTCTGTGTAATAAAGGGGATCCATTCCATTTGATAATATTTGTGGCAATAGACATTTTTTCTTGAAAGGATTTTGAGTGCTGTCTCTGAAGCTAATGGGATTGTGGGGCATTGCCAGTTATTTTATCTGGGTGGAAACATTTATTTTGAGTCCTGCTCTTCTCATGTGGGTTCACCCATCAGTCCCTATTGGAAATTACATCCAGCAAGTGCCCTGGAAGAAGGTTAGATAGCACCAGGGTCTGTTTCCTGCCTTAATCTCTGGAACTGTGAATTACTCTGCTTTGTTTTTCAGAAAGCCATAAAGGTTAAGGTTTCCTAGTTCCCAGCATTGAAATATTATATCGTCCCCTGATATTAATATTTCTATTCCAGATAGACAATTGGGAATATAAAACCCGTTGGCACAGTTTTTTTTAAGACATTGTACTACATCAATACACTTATAGTGCCAAAACCCCTTTCTCCAAAAGTGATGCCCTTTTTTTTTTTTAGATTTTTTAAAACAGTTTTTTCCTTATACCAGTGGCAACTACAATATGCATGCTCCTATGGATATCAAAGAGCCACTACTTAATATTCAGAAATCCAAAGTGAAAAAATTCTTGTTATTCACTCAAATTAATTGTGACAGTTCTTTCAAAGATTCTACATTTATCCTCATCAATGAATCACTACAAGAACTATTAATCCACATGCAATTCTGAAAGTTTTGATTTTCAAACAACAACAAAGTTTTTTTGATTAGCATTACCAATTCTCCCCTGCCCCAAGATTCATTTATAGTCATGTTATTTTGTGCAGTTTCCTGACAAGGGGAAATCTGTGCGGTCTCTCCATGTGGCTGTCTCCCTTAATAACCCTTGAAATTCCTGGCCACTTTTAAAAAGGCATAGCTTTCAGAGGTGTGAAACCACTGCAAATATAATGAAAACAGTTGACTGTTGAAAAGGGATCCAAATTATTGCCTCAGCTGAGGGAAAGATCTTTTCCCATTCTCAGAGATAAGAGCCAGCAAATCAGCACACATGTGCTCTGAAGGAGCCACAGCAATTTGGCCAGCCAAATGAACTGGGGATGCTGCAGGGAGATAGGCTTCCTGCAAGAGGGAGATTGTCCAGGAATAATGAAAGAACCAGAGGAAACTGGTAGTAACTGGCAGTGAGATATTAGGGAATATAAGGGAGAAATCCTGGAAAGAACAGTTTTTAAAACCAGGTTCTGCTCACAAAACAATTTTTCTTTAAAATAATAATTAGACTAGAGTACATTAATTCATCTCTTCATGAGCTTTACTTCACAATACTTTTAAATTAAAGGTGTGGGTCATGTTTAAAAGAAACAGGAGAATACCTGCCTTTGCACCATACTGTGACGTGCAGGATGTAGGAATCCGCTTCTGGAAAGCATGTAGCCAGAGTAGGTCAGGAGAAAGAGCTCTCAATTTGAATTCTTGACACATTCAGTGAATTATGGTAGCCCATGGTTCTGCCTGACAGCAAGAAGATTGTTTGCTAATAAATCTGCCAGCTGTACTGTGTTAGTGAAGCACTAAATGCAAACTTCTCCATGAGAAAGTGTGGACACTTCCAGGAGCTCTCCCAGCACAGGAGAGGACTGACACTGGCAGCTGTGGAGAAGGACAGCTGAAGAGAACCACTAGGAATACTTTGGAAGAGGAAAAAACATTGGGTTAAACATGTATTATCTCCTGTCAATTACAGCCAGTGAAACAGAGGATGAACCAGTGAAATGCCATTTCTCCTTTGTCACAGTTGCAGCCACAAGGCTGAGCCACCCGGCCTCAGTTTGTCTTGGTCTCTATGTAACGTGCTGCAATTTTCATTCCTTTTCCTTTTTTGTTAATTTGATTGGGAACCTCACCCTCTCACCCTGTAAGTTGTCCTACACATTTCTTATGCCAGCTGTCCAAGTCACCAGCACCAAGATGATTTCAGAGTGGGTAATTCCCATTGCCCCCTTATTCACCTGCTACCTTTCTGTAGTTGGAGCTGCATTCATTAGCAGGAGCTGAAATTTGGCCATTTCTAGAATGTCACTCTTTAAAGCTGACATTATTTGCCTCAGTTCAAAATTTATCTCTTCCAAAGCTTATTTTCATCTTTGCTTGAACCTAAAACATAGGTCCAGAAACTTTTCTTGTGTTCCTTTTCTATGGACAATAAAGAGCCAGTGCCAAAGTTATGTAAAACTCTCTTCTCATCTTTGGGATAAAACTGTGACCTGGATAAAAATGTACCCAAGCCTAACTCATAACTACTCTTCATCATGGACAGATGCTCCCAGACCATGCAGAGGATCAGGAAAAGTCTATCTGGTTGAAAATCAGGTCAGTGAGTAGTTCCTATTAGATACAGACAGATATTGTTAATTGCCTTTTCATTTTTCCATAGTTTAGGTTTGCTTCTCTCCAGAATATCCATTGGAGAAGACAATTCTTAGATTCCTACAACAGCCAACATTATTCTAGTGCAATTCTTATCTTGGAAGAGGACAAATAGAAGCACTTATACCTCTTTTCTTCATAAGTAAAATGCAAAAAGTCTTCTCCTGGAACAGATCCCACTTAGGGAGAAAGGAAGAAGCCCTGCAGAACAGCACAGGGGAAGAAAAGGCAATTGGAAAGAAGAACCTTTCAGGATAATGCAAACCAGCCACGTCTCACATTATGTTCTTTTTGGTGACACAGCTTTCAGTAAGGAAATGTAGTGGCTGGGAAAGGACAAGTAGTCCTGGAATTAATAAATGTCCTTAATATCAGCAGCAGTTGCCATAGCACATGCAAGATCACAAGCAGCATGCAGGTCACTGAGCTCATCTGATCTGTTAATTACTGACAACAGCTCCAGCTGATAATCTCAAAGATATAGGAAATTTTGTTCATAAATAAACAGCATTAAAAATTTAGTAAGAGGGGGTTTGAAACCAAGAAGAATGGATACTAATGGTGCAGTAATTAGGTAAAGCAGAGATGAGGAAAGCTGAAGAGAAAATGAGTGCTTAAATACATAGAAAAGGAAACAAAGTTCAAATTATGGTTACCTACAATTTCAGTCATTCCACTTCTCATTTAATCACCTGAGGGGAATGGATAGCAGTCAAAATTCATTTAATGGTACAATAAGAAACTGAGATTAATCTTTCTTCACCTTAGATATGAGTGAGATTATTTCTAACACTTAGTTCTAAGAAAGCAGAACCTCAATTCAGAATTCCAAACAAAGAGTCAGAGTAGGGGTTCCATTTCCAGTGGAAAAAACTTCTGTGCCACATACAAACAGTCTGACTAATTGACATTGTGATTTGGAAAGTGACAGAAGGGATTGCTCAGTCAAAAGTGATCTCACTGGTGCTGTGTTTGTGACCCACTAGCACTGCAGCCTCCAGTGGGATAAACTCAGGTTAGCAGGAGAACATGCTGAGTGTTTGACACACTTGGACAGAGGTTTCTTCACGTGCTTCCCTCACTCCTTCTTACAAGCAGGGTCTCTTCCTGTCCCAGGGAACAAACCTCCCATTTGTGCAAATGTGCTGAGAAGGAATGACAGAGTCAGAGGGCAGCACAGGTGCAGCAGCCCTGAGACACAAAACCATGAAGAAGGAGCTCATCAGAGCTGCCTGGGCAGTAAGTTCACCCTCATGTGTCAGATTTGTGTGTGCTGGCATTAAACAGACTTCAGAAACATGCTCTACCTGCACCTTCTTTCATTCAGTGAGACACTCCTCAGCTTTGGTGCTTCAGCCTAATTTGAATAATTCCTGTTCTTCCATGCTGATATCAGCTTTACTTAAAGGAAAATTATTTTACATGCAGAGGAGAAAATCACTACCATAACTCAACCAGAATACAGCTGATCAATTGTAAGAAAATAATACCTTGTTACATTGTGAACAAATATAGTATAATAGTCACACATGCTTTCAATAAAAAAAAAAAAAAAAAAAA
>VZUA01006895.1:16294-33033 GCA_013401035.1 Horornis vulcanius
AGGTTAATTATCATCAAGACACATCCTTTTTGTTGCTGTAGAAATCAGAAACAAGCACACCATTTTTTTCTCATTTGAAAATAAATACAGACCATTTTATGTGGCCTTAAATTCACTGTTATTATCCCAGACTGAAAATCAGAACATGAAAGGACAGAGATTAAGTGAGGGAAATCAAAGGAAGGACAGAAACACAGATGTGTGCATGGAAAGGACTCTCCAAGTTTTCAGGCTAAGGACAATATGGAATTACAAATGTTAGTGTGATACTGAGACTTTTAGCCTGCTAAAGTTTTTTGAAAAAGAATATTTTTTGGGGGATGCACAGTCAAAAAATAACACTACCCCCAAGCCTTACCTGTGGGTGCTCCTATGACCCTACAGCAACACCATTTTTTCCCCCAGAACAGACTCATTGCAGCCATTAATGAGTCCTGAGAGCGAGGAAAGCAAAGATTTTCCCATCAGGTTCCTACTGCAAATTGTGCATGAAAATAACTGAGGCAAGGAGAGTTTGGCATCAGTGTGGCTTGAAGCAAAGATCTATCTCAAGAACTTAAATCCATGATATTTGATTCAAGAAATTATATCCAATATGAGGATATCTTTTGGCTACAAAGGTTTCTTCCCAGATAAGAGCAGGATAGTTTGAGTCTTTGTCCAAAATATTTTAATGGACAGTATTGGCAGAGGTTAAATTGGCATTACTAGTACTGTGTGTATTTATAAATGTTAGTGTTGATTTCTGTTTCACACTCTTCACACATCATTCCTTTTTTTCCCAGATGGAGATTACTTGCAACACAGTGGGTTGTGTGTACTTCTTGTACTTCTCAATTCCCTCAGAAACCCTCCAGCTGATGGATTTTTTTGGGGTTTTTTCATTCTCTAGGGCAAAGCAGCATGGGGAGGCTTCTCTGTGACTAAATGATGTTATTTAACTAGAGTTTATCACTCTTAGCTACCAGGACACCAAAGGACAACTTATGGGGGGAAAAGAATGAAATACCAAAACCAAGGGAGAAGTGATGGATTATTCTGAATGTTTTGTATCCCAGACAGATCCACTGAACCTGCCAGCTTTTCCAGGGCACATTTGAAGACTTTGAGGATGGATGGTAACAGGTTTTCACAACACAGGGTGCAGGGAAAAGAAATATCACAAGCAGGAAAAAAAACCCCACAACACTCTTCAATGACAAATGACCCAATTTGTTCCTCCCCAGTAACTGTGGTAACTTGGTAGGGCTTTGCAAATCTCTGTCATCGCTGCTGAGAATTGGTTGCTTTAAATGGATCCTCACTTTTCTTAAAGCCAGGCATGGCAAATTGCCTGTAAGTAGTTTTGGGTCAGGTACACCAATTTTCAGACTGGAATTGCAATTATTTTTTCCAGCTTCCGCTTCCTCTCACATAGCCTTTGCTCAGCTTAAAGAGAGTCAGCACAGATAATAATTTGCATTCCAGGGAATGTGATACAGCAATTATAGAGGAACATTTCAGATCAGCTTTCTTTTGGTTTGAGTGTCTTCTGATATTTTTACTGTGCTTCTCCAGATCACACCCTCAGCCCCTGCATTTTGTAGAATCTGGGCAGCCTTTCAATTCTCTGACCTTTCAGTAAGCCACGTTTTCTCCAGATACTAAAATTGAATATAATTTCACCCTATTCAGTATTAATAAACTGTAAACAACATCATTGCCTATTCTTGGCAAAGTGCCTGAATTAAATAGCTTTCTTAATGCATCTTCTATCTGTATTAGAGCTATTTAAAAGCAATATGCCAAGTGTGCTGATGATAAAAAGACCATTTTTCATTCATCTGTTTGCTTTTAAGCTCCACATATTCCCTGTGAATATTTTCCTTAGCATAACCAGTTGCCAATAGGAGCCTTTGTACATAAAACACGTAAATTACTACCTAGTTTTACAAAGAAACTACTATTTTCCTGAGCAGGATTGTCATTTCTCCTTAGACAGTAAAAGCCACATTTCTCTCCACTCTAATGAAAAATACCCAGTTGGACAATTGTGGACAATTGATGTGACAGAAGTTTTCCTTGAACTACTTGTACAGGTCTGATCACTTTTGGAAAATACCAATTATAATTCACACAGTTGCCCAGGAGAATTTTTAAGTGAACAGATATTAGCTAGAAAACTTGAAAGAAATTAGTATGAAACCTTTGTAATAATGTTGACTACAAAACCAGATAATATTTAGTACCATCCGTAATCAACAGTTAAACTCATTTATTACAGCTCTGTAAGGAGCTGAATAGTCAAATCCTAAATCTTCCATCTTGGATTATTTTAACATGAACTCTGACCCAGAGAGGTTTAATTCTGAAGCACAGAGAAGCCCTTTTTCTTACATGGTTAACAGAATGATATCAGGAGTGAGTTTTCTGTTGTATACTTAGATATTTTGAACACAGGTGTCATGTTTGTATCTTTCTGTATGAGGGAGAAAGAATGACAAAAATTAAGATGCAATAACTACAAAATGTTCTGTCTAAAGAGTAAAAGATGGCCCCTGCCCAATTTTAGAAGGCAATACAAACACTAAAAACAACAAACACCAACCACACATCAATCTGGAGCTCAACAAGGCAAATGCTGAAGAACAAAGATATAATTTCAGCCCTTTGACATCCCTTTCTGAAAATCTGGAAACTCTTCACTGCTTAAGAGCCCAGACCTTGGGTTTCAGGTGGCAGCTTGGGAGGATCTAGGCTGATTGTGCAGCACATGGCACACACTGGAGACAGCCAGGGCTCTTCCTACAGTGCAGTCACGTTGTTAAGTAATGAAATACTGATTTGCATCTTTACCCAGTAAAATTTCATATAAATATAGGTGCTGATAACATAACATTATTTATGGAAAACAGCTGTCATATTCCCCAGCTGTTTCCTTGTTGTCTGCTATAACATATGTTAATTTAAACTTTCACCAAATGCCATGGATTGTTTGCAGTCCTCCAGCTGCAGCTTGGCAATTTTTTCCTTTAGGTTTCTGTTGGCTCTGGAAGTGATTACACAGACAGCCCATAACAACATAAACAAGCCTTGTGTGGCTGCTGAGCTCTTCCTTAACTCGGCTAAGTGAATGTTTGCTGCAACAAGCAAAACAGGGAGAGAAAGTATCTCACTTATTTTCATTTTTTGGAGGTATTTCTGGATGCTGTCAGTAGAGAAAACACAGGGGACACTGGAGTCAAAGAAATCTATAAGAAAAAAAATGCATCACAGCACAGATTATTTCCTCAATGGTCCTGGATTAAACTAAGTATAATCTACATTTTTAGATAAATTGTATTCCAAACACCATGTTAAAACTGAGATCTTCAGTTTGCAAAGGCAACCATAAAAATTCAATTGACCTAGCATAGCAGGACTGTGTGACAAACTTCACAATCAATAAAAGGTTGCCATATAACACGAAGGAAAGAACCAGTACAAACTGAATATCACAGCCTGTGCACAACTTCTGATGCATTGCACAGTAGGGAAAAAACACCACACAGCAATGGACAGCCTAAAACAGAACACAAGGTGGAGAGGGAAACAGCAAGGAGGATTGACAAGACTAGGCATCTTGGGTTTCTTTCTCATGGGAAGCTTTCAATCAGCATAAAAAATACCATCTGCATGCTGAAAGCAAAGGCTGGTGTGGAGGGGAGGCTCTGATCTCCTGTACAAGAGCTTTTCCACCCCTTCTGCACTGTGCTGCCTCTTCCACAGCACACTTCCCTGAGTTCCACAGGCACTTCCCTGAAACACCTCCTGCTTTCAGCGCTCAGAAATTATATTTAAATTACCCTAAAAGTCAGCCTTGGCAGGCACAACGACTTATAACTGCTCTTCAGGGCAGGGTAAGGATCAACCTACAGAAAAGGGTCTTATACAAATATACAAGTGATAAGATGATGCCAGCAAGCACAATACAAATATTGATCAATTCAATAAACTCAATCTCAAATATGAGAGTGAGTGGAAAAGGAGAAAATATCATCTGTGGTGACAAACTGACAGAGAGGCTGGAAGCTAATAAAATGAATGGTGAGATGGGAAATCATTATTTTTCTTATTATTTATCTTTCCTTAATTCCACCTTGTATTGCCTCTCAGCTTTTCATCCTGTTTTCAAATCACATTTTAAACTTATCACAGAAAAAAACTTAAATACAGAGATTGATTATGTTTTAGATTGTTATGATGCCAAACCTCTGTAGATGTACAGGATAGTGGAAAAATAAAATTTCTGTGTTAATTATACTAGAGTCAAGGTGTTCCATGTAGCAAAAAAAAAAAAAAAGTTGAAGATGAGAAAGTTGCCTGGTGCTGCAGTACAACCCACCACAGCCTGGCATTACTTATTTTAACTAGTAGCAGTAGAAAAAAAGATGATTAATACTGGTGTAAGAGGCTTCCATCTCAATTTGGGTAAATCAATGCACTTATATGTGCCAGGTTTTTCCTGCATAGGTGGCTTTGTGTCACTGACAGAGTTCCAGGACCAGCCTGTGGGAATCCCTGTGAAAAGGGGGATCTGCCCACAGTGCACCCAGGGAACAAACATTTCCCACTCTTACTCCAGCCAGGGACATTCCTTCACACTCCCAAAGTATTTTGGGACATTAACTTCTCTGCAGCAAGGATGCTTGCCCCAAATAATTCAATGTTGATCAGTAGAGAGAGAGTCAATATCCCCCATCTCTCTTGCAGACTTCTCCTACAAGGAATTTTACGAGCTACTGAACTGCTCTAATGTAAAACTATTCCCTTCAGCACCATATGCAGAGGCTGGAGCACTTAATCCCTCTTTTCAGTACTACTCCTCTGCCAAAAGTTGCTGAATTAGAAAAGGCTTCAAGCTTGTTAATATCCTGCCAACTAACACAAAAATTAAATTTCATCCAGTTGAATAAGCCTCATTTAGTCAAGGGCCTTTTACAATTTTTTGGAAAAGCTTGATTGCACCATCACAGTTAAATACAACAGCTTATCTCTGATAGAGTCACCATATTCTTAATATTGACTTAATCCCTGAGCACAAAGCTTAAAGAAATGGATATTGCTGAGAAGTGATTCCACAAAATGATGGTGCAAGAAACTCATTAGAAAATGCCTTTTTTCTTCAATTCTTTGTTTTAAATTCTTCAATTCTGAAGACCAAGTCTGCTGAAATGCCATCTTAACCAGCTTCCACCAGAAGCTTTAGATCTCAGATTATCTGGGGTGGTTTTGTTCCTGCTTCCAAATTGAAGCTTTTGTTCATAACTATCTGATTAGTGTCCATAATAAAAGTACTACAAGTAGAACAAAGAATGTAACTGGAAATGAGGTGCAGCACGTGATTTAACTCAAAGATGACTCCTCCTCGGAAATACAGTTTATTTAGCCTCAATCTGAGCATCTTATTTGCTCCCAGATAATCATCCCTCAGGAGGCAAAGACTTCTTTCTGGGTTATGCAGGTCCCGTGTTACAGCACCCTTTACCAAACACAGTGGGAAATGTGAAATTTTGTTGATACAATCTGTAATGGATAGAGAGGAAGGACAAGAAAAAGCGTTTCCTTCCACTAGTACCCACAACAGAACTCTGTGCTACCCTTGATCAATCCAAACCTTGACAGTGCTCCAGTTACAGGTTCAGACATATTTCATGGAAGCAATAAGTAAAGACTTAGTGGAATTCTTAAATATTCAGCTACTTTATCGTAGGAATATTTTCATGCTTGAATTTTGCTTATATACCAATTACTCCAATGAAATGCTTATTTTCAAGTAGAAAATGCTAAAAGCACTTAAGAAACTGCAGTGTCTTTAAGGAATATGTTGTGGGTTTCAGAAAAGTTCCATTACTACAGCCTTATGCTAATAATCATGATTTGACATAATAATCAGGCACTGACACATTACTAGACCTTTGATGCTCTTTATCAGAGCATAATCGAATTTAAAAAAAAAAAAACCAGACAAAAAAGAGAAATATTCGACAGTTGAAAAGGAAGTATGAGTAGGAAGAGATGAATATCTGAAGGAGTTTGTTATTTGCATTATAATAAAATATGAATTTTTGTGAAAGCAGCAAGTGAATGTATATGGAGGGGGGTGTCAGGAACACATGAAACCTTTCATGGAAACCTTTGAGGTACCTCACAAATACTGCTGGTTAGAGATGTCAGGAATAGTTCTTACAGGGTAATGAAAACAAAGGAAAGAGTCTAGAGCTGCTGCCGTGTGAGGATCCTGCCCTACATCTGCCAAACCTTTTGTGACTTGCCTGCCTTGTCTTGCAGGTTTTAGGAACAAGACAAAGCTTTTGTCTGTGGAAACCGAACCACGCCTCTGTATCAGAGAGTTATCTCTGGTGGGCAGCAGCACTGCCATGAGCCCTGCACCTCCCCTCCTGCTGTGTGTCAGCAGGGACAGGGACCTCTCTACCACACCTGCCACCACCTGCCAGGAGCTTTCAGTTCAGCCAGGGCAGCTGCTTCAGCCACGTGGCACTGGCACAATCAAGGCCCCTCAAGCCAGGGGCCCATTGGTGCTGGGCATTTCAATCCTAAGTCTGGATGTGCCTTTTGCCAGTGCCCACACGTCACGAAAAAGCTTCCCTGGCTTCTTTGGCTCAGAGTGTGCTCAGGATGCAAACCACAGTGGCCTCAGCAAGGGATGTCACAGGCAGGTGTAGGACACTGCAGGCACCCCCTGCCCACTGCACTGGCAGCCTCTGGCAGGCAGTGGTTGAGAGAGCACAAAGATCACAGGAATCGTGCACGGCCAAACGCTGATCCAGGTCAGACCCCACTAATAACGGCAAAAAGGGGAATAAGACATGGCTTAGCAAATGCTAGAAAACAAGCAAAATAAAGTGTTTTGTACAGCAATCAGGTACCTGAGATGAGTGTATACTAGTGGACCCTGAAAATGTGTTTGCTCCAGAAAATACTTTGAATTAGTAATAAAAGTATGTGCTATACAGCCAGCACTAAGCAGCCAAGAAGAATTCAGTATCAAATATCTCCTGTTCTTTCTGCAGAAGGTTTAAGTACACCCTTGAAATGGTTTAAGTTAACAACATATTTTCACCTTTCTCCATAGGAACACCTTTACAGGAGACAAATCCTGTCTTCTCCAAACATCCCTTTGTAACTTGCCAGAAACAAGCAAGTATCCAGACTAATACCTCAGCCCATTTTTCTAGAAAGCTTCTGCTGAGTACATCACTCAACAATCCTGACAGCTCTTGAAAGTAGCTTAGATTTTACTTTTTCCTTCCTAAATAATTTGACAACAAATATTTTACTTTTTATGACTCTCATCTAGAAGGCATTAACAGATAAACAAGTAATTGCTCTCAAGCTATCCTGACTAAAAAAAAAATACCTAATCTGACAAGAATGCAATAGATGATGGCCACATACATTATAAACACAAAAATGCTCTGAAAAAAAATGCTACTTTCTCCTTGACAGTCAGTCACTCTCATCTTGCCTTCCTCTGGAGAGAAATTGCAGAAGATCTGAGCAGAGTCAGTGTCTTTGCCACCCTCTCCTGTGACCAGCTGCTCACCTGTCCCACAGCCACACCACAGTACCAGGAATTTTCAGGCTACCAAGGATTTCAGCAAGTCCCTGCTCTGACCCAGTTATCATCAGATTATTGCCAAAATCTTGTCCAGAAGTTTCACTCCTTGTGAGCTCTGTAAAGTTGCCTGGTGTTGTGTTTGAAGATGCCTGAATAATTAATTAACTCCTTGAGCACACAGTGAGGTGCATCTTGTAAAAACATATGGGCTGACAGGATCCTTTTCTTTGAGTCTCTGTAGGTGGTTTCTTCTGTTGGCTGAAAGTCAATCCAATATTAAACTATACCCCAAGATTAGATTTTTCCATGGTAAATAATTCAAGTTAAATCAAATGGCTGCTCCTTTATAGCTCTTGGGATACTGCAGTTAGTTTCTTCCTACAGAATAGCAGGAATCTACATTAGCTCAGTAGCCAAAGGTGGGATGACAACTGCATCTGGCACCTGAAGGGACATTAGAAATAGGAGCAGCAGGGTAAAGCAGGCAGAGTATCTGTATCCATGTCCATGGGAATAAAGATGGAAATCAGGATCCACAGATGGATCAGAAAAGACTGGGTGGCTAAGATGTAAGGAAGAGGTAAATGGATAGCATCCCAAGAGGATAGAACAAGTGCACAGGCTCCAGAGGGAGCAGCCTTCTTCTGAAAGAGAAAGGCTCCCCAAATACTTGAGCAAATATCCAAACAATATAACAAACTCCACCCCAAGTGCCTTTGTATGAGTGCTTTTGAGGTTTTTCAGCATAAATCTTCTGTTGTTCCCAGCAGCACTCTGAGCAGAAGCTATAAAGGGTTAAACATTGAAGCACTGATTCCTCTTCCTGTATAATTCCTCTAAACACTGAGTTTGGTTATTCCTAAAATGTTGTCCTTACTTTAGTAGCATATGACTATTTATTCAGCCTTCTTTTGTGTTTTCCCTTCTAACACTGTATTTAATACAGAGGGTTTGAGGATGAATTATTTAGCTGGCTGCAGAAAACATGCTTTAAAATCTTATTCTTGGGGACACTGAATGCATATATTACCCTGGAAAAATTCAAACCCAGCATCTGTTGTCCTGTGTGTTTTACTGGCTAATGATGAGAACCTGGGGGGTTTGTTTACAGCAGGACTCTCTGGATTTTTTTTGTTTGTTTTCTTTTATTTCTTTCACTCAAAGACAATAGGAAATTGAAAAACATTATTAATATTTTAATGAGACTGCTTTTGGGTTTTTGACAATTTACTGATTAATTCAGGTGGTTTCCAAATTACCAACCTTTACTTTTGTTTCTCCAAGTTGCCTATTATCTGATTTTGTAATTTTGACTTCTTTGGGACAGAAGCCCTGAAAGATCTTTTCTATTTTTGTCTAGAAGAAAATATAGCGAATTCTAAACCCACAGAAGAAATAGGTGGAAGCTGTAGCTCACAGGAAGTGTTTGAAAGCAGGGAGTCTGTGTGCACATGGGTGTTTAGGACAAGGTTGTATTCATGGAGAGAAATGGTCTCTTATACTCTGGTTAGGAGCAGATTTTTGACTTGCCACTGAAACCAGAAGAACTGCGTACAGAAAATGACACTTGGCATTTTTTGCCCTTCAGGATAAGGGGAAGGGCAGCTGCTCTGTGTTTGGTCCAGAGGCAGAGCCATGCCTAACCAGAAAAGGTGAGAGTTGGTTTTGTTTTCCCTGCCTTTTTTTCCTCCACACAGGTGCAGAGACCACAGAGCACTCTGGGCTGGTGGGGAGGGAAGCACAGAATGGTCCCAGGTCTGGTACAACAGAGCAGGACACAGCCAACTCCTTGCAAAATAGAGGATGCTTGTGGCTATTTGAACCCCACTGGCTTCCCTTTTCATCTTTCAAGTTATCTTTGGTGTGTGGTTTTTTTTTTCCTAAGCCATACTGAACACCTTTCAGTAGTGTTTATGTAAAAAACACCACAATAATCCCAAGAGGAATTTATTAAATGTCCTACAAATCGAACCAAACATCTGCAGAGCTAAAAGGACTTGAACAAATCTGAGCAAATGAATCCCCTCTCTCTAAGACACACCAGGGCCTTCATGGTTAACCTCTGTTCCACCTGCTGTAATGATTTTGGAGAAGATGAGAAGATTCTGAAATCAAACCAGTAAAAAAAAAAAGAAAGATATCCACAGAGGGAAAAAGTTTTAAGAAGTTCTGTAGGTTGCAGTTGCCAGGGAAACCACTTTGCAACAGCCATATGGTCAGAAAATCTATTTTCTTTGTTCTCTAGGGAGGAAAAAAAGGAAATATTTTGGTGCAGAGGGGAAGAAAAATCCCACAAAAGCTACAGAGAAAAATATTTGCACAGATACACTTAATCACTAATGAGAAAAGATAAATTATTTGCCAAACCAAGCTACAGAGATCCAGCACTAAGAATATTAATACAGTGAAGGCAAGATCCTTTCTGCTTTACATGTTCATACTTTGAAATGAGCAGCTTCCCTTGGTATCAAAGCTCTTTACTTTAGGTGTGAACTCTACAGACCAAAAGATGATCCCAGCACTGGCTTTAATTTTCTTTGTCACCATTTTTCCTGTTGCCCTGTGCTTTCAGCATAGGCCCTGCTGCTCTAGCAGGGCCCATAGATGTGCCTTTTTAAAGCATTTGCCTTTCAACCTTCCATATTACCAAGTTTAAGCAGAAACACTGAGGGGAGGGCTGGAGGGAACCTGTGGCAGCATGTTCCTTTTGCAGCCCAGCTTCTGGCTGCCTGCATCCCTGCCAGCATCCCTGCCAGCCCTGGGGACCAGAGCAAGCCCCATGGGCAGAGAGCCCTGATGACCAGGGGTAGCCAAGGGGCTCTCTGGCACCTGCCTCCAGGCCTGACCCCAGGGAGGGAACCACATTTCAGCTTCAAAAACTGCACCACAACCAGATATTCCTGTGCAGTGGTGCAAAGGAGTCCCAGAGACCCTCACAGACCTGCAGAAAGAGATGATGGAGCTGGTTTTTTGCTCATAAATAGAAATAATGTTATTGGACTGGATCTCTTTCAGCTCACAAAGGGTTTCCCTGCAGAATTCCTTTCAATGCTATCCCTGCTAAGATGTTTGGAAAAGTTGTTTAGTTCACTAATAATACCTTTGGGGAGGGGGAAAAAATTTGAAAATAAGTAACCTCCAGAACAGCAAAGATGCAAATCTGGTTTTACTCTGACCACAACTGTTCAGTCCCACTTTTCAGAAACAGGTTGCCCACCTGTTCAAACTGCTTTGCTCTTATAGCAATATGTTAATGATAACAAACCTAACAGGTCCTGCTCATTGTGAATCATGGATATTTACATGCTCTTCACAGTGCTACCTAGTTGTTCTCCAAAGCCAGGCTTGGATACATGCACAGTCACAACTTATGCTTTAAATCACAGGCCATGCTGACTTGGCTGGTTTTACAGACCTGCCAAAGAAAAGTCTGAGGTGAAAACAAATGCAGACTACACCTCAGATCTATTTCTGATTCTCTGTTTGCCCCTGTGTCAGGCAGCAATAAATGAAATCCTTACTTCCTTATAAAGTTGGTGACTCTGGGATTTACTGTATCACTAATGCAATGACATTCTCTCCTTCCCAAGCAGGGTTTTTGTGGGATACTGAGACATGGCTTTCAGAGAAAGAGATAAAAGGTATGTGGGTACCAGGACACTGGGGATTTGTCCTGTCAAATCTGCAAATATTTACAGGAATAAAGCAATTGATGCCAAGGCTGGCAACCAGGATGAAAGCGTGTTCCCTTTCCTCTTAGACTCACACTGATATTTCATCTGAACCCTGCACCAAGCAGGCTGCAGTGCTGAGTGAATTAATCATGGCACGGATGTCCCAAGGTACACTGCTGCCTGTTATGAAACTGTGGATAGGCCTTAGGAAGGATGCTCAGAGCAGGAAACTTGGATTCACAACAGACATCTACACTCTGTGAGCAGGGAAATGTTTGCCTATGTTTTCAGAAAGTGGTGCCTGGAAATCAGGCATCTTCAGAAGCAAAGGAATCTGTAATTGAAATGTGGATTTTCTATCATCCTCTTTCTGAGCTAGAATTACTATCTTTTTAAACCATCTTCTGTTTTCCTGGAAAGCCTCCAATCTCAGGCTCTCACTGATGGCCTTGACCCAGGAGCTGAGCAGTTCACAGCCATCCTTGGCACTTGGCAGCTGCTGTCACCTCTTGCACCCTGAGCCAGCACTGAGGGGCAGAGGACAGAAAAGTTTCCCAAAATGGCACCAACACTTGACCCGTTCTCCTCGAGGATCTCCATGGCTGGGCAGAATACTCCCCATAAGGACACCAAAAATACTTTTGTTGGATTTTAAGCTTTCATCTGTGAAATTAAGAAAGCTTCTAAAGGTTATGGTTAAAATTACCACCTGAAAGAACACCCTGGGGACCATCCCTGTATCAAAGTATTCCCTGGTTAATCCAACCAAATGGCAAAGTGAGAGCAAGGACCAGCCAACAGTGGCAGAAGTCTTTAGGCAACCTTATTAGAAAAATCATCTCTTATTCACCACACCAGTCACTTCAGTCTCAAAAGAAACCTTTTCTGCCTACTTAGCCCAGCCATTTACTGTGGCTTTCCATTCTGTACCTGAGGACATCCTTTTTCCAAGAGCACAGCTAAAGGCCTGGTAGCTTCAAGAGGCTTTGCTGCCAAATGAGGTCATGGATGAACAAGTCACAGAAAAGATACAGGTACTGGATTGCTTCTTGTTTACTCAGACCTTTCCTCAGGCCTACTGCCAGCTTACCCAGTCTGCAAAAGGAGCGACTTGGCAGCAGCTTTGTCCCCTCTTAACATTTATTCTGGCAAATTTAGCAACTGATCTTCTCTTTACCTGGTGCTTTTGCATTAAAGTCCCAGTTGAGGCTTCCAACTGAGAGCAGTTTGCATAAATTCCTGAAATCCTGCTTCGCAATCTTTGCATCTCGTTCTTTTGACGAACATGAAGATTGCTCCTAGCGATACCTGAACCTAAAATGAACCGAAAAATGTATTACAACTTTAAAGCTTGCCAGGCAGTGGAGGAGAAATTCACACCAATCCCAGCTCTCAGAACAGCTGTTGTGACAAGGTGATACTGCTAAGGAGTCTCAAAATAGAAGCCAAGGCAACTACTCTCCCTGTAAGGGTTCTGCTGTGTTTTGCAGTCTCCAGCTGGAATCTAATTGCAATTTAAACCCAGAGCACAAGCCCCACAATATTTCCCACTTTTAAAAGTTCTTTCAAGGAAACAGAGAGAATTAAATAGAAAATCATAATCTAGATTTTCTTTGAATCAACATGGATTCTCCAGAGATACAGCAATTCAATTATCTTTTCAGCTGAATTTAGTGAAACACTTTTTGTTAAATAAGAAGGTGGCAAGGAAAAAACAGTACTTTATTTCATATACTTCCCACTATGCTCTGTGGGGTTTTTTTCAAGTCAACAGCAGATGCGAGGTATAGCTGGAAATCTAACACACATTTTCACAGATATGTGTTATTTGAAACCATTTCATATTTGAACTTCAGGAATTCTTCCATCTCTCTCAGTGAATTATCTCAAATGACATTCTGATAATAAAGATGACTGACACAATTGTATTTATACTTGCTGCCTGCCTACATTCCACTCTCAGGGGTTGAAGGGTACAGCTAAAAGTACTGTAAGCACAGACTGGTCCATTCAAACACAATATCCTTGTCTTGCATGAATGTATTTTCCTATTTATTTTTAAACCAGGCTATGTTATTTTCATCCATCTTGTATTAGCAAGGTAACATCTACATATTTCCTTGTGGCTCTGTTGGATGTTTCTCGAGGAAGGACTGCGTGTTTCTGCTTCCTGATTACGTGCTGGGGATAATCTACTCATGCAAGACAAAAAGCAGTTCATTTCTCCTGTCCCAATTTGCCATATCAAACACAAAGTACAAGCTACTGATGGTGCCAGAAACGTCAGGGTTTGGGAGCTCTTTGTGGATCAGATCACACCTCCTGTGCTCAATTTTTAATTTTCTTCCTAATGTGAGTTGAAATGATGTGGCTTACCCCATAAATATGTATCTATGCAGTCACATATTTATTTTTTCCCCACTGCCTCTGTCAGTATTTCTTATGATTCCTTATCTATGCACCTTGATCAATACCCAGAAAGAGGACCACGAAATAATCATAAAACCATAACCAATCTCTTACCATGACATCAGTTACCTTTCCACCCTTCCCAAACCACGGAGGTATATGACCCTAGAACATAAACCATCTCTTCCTAATCAAGAGGAAGTCTTGTCTCCTTTCAACAGGAGATCCTTTGGGAACTTAACCTCTTGGCTGTTAGAAGAACCTGCTAAAAACAGGTTCATTTTAAAGTCCAGACACCATTTTTAAAAGCTCTTAAATATTTAAATGTTCAAGAAAACCACACCACATATAGGACATTGCTCAGAATTTACCTGAATGTTTTATTTTCTCAGTTTTGTCTCCTACACACTTCCTTACTAAAAATATTGCTCTAGAACATAATGAAAAGTCAGATTTAGCCAGAGCATATTTTGCTTTGAGGTAAATCTAGGCATTTTCTTCTTTCATAAATACATAAGAAAATTTATTACAACGTGCACCTTTGGTGAACTTCATCTCTGCTCTGTTCCCTTATAACCTGTGCTCTCCTGCTAGGATTATATTGGGATATGCATTTTATTTGGTAATGGATACTATTAAGCATAAGGGAAGATGCCAATTTAAAATCTCACCTTGCATTCCTTTCTACATAGTGCAAGTTTGCCCGTATAATCAAATTTAGAACTTCTGATGCTTTTCTGCATGTTAGTTCAGAAGTTCCCAGGCCAGTGCCCTTGCTATCATCCACGCCCAACACTTTCTCTGGCCTTTTCCTCTGGAAGCAGAAATATCTAGTTTTCTTCATCTAAACCCACATATTTCACTATCATTCAGGTTTTAAAGACAGGTGTTAAAATTCTCATTGAAAAAGAACAGAAGTGACTGAAGTCTACAGGTTATTTTTGCTTCAGTGAAACAACTTGATTGACAATTTGCTACAATTAATCCAGCTCATTCCAGCAACGTTAAATATCTCAAAACAAGTTTCTGAAAGGAGGATTATTTTTAGCTGAGTGAGCCTAATTACCTGTTCTAGATAAATTGAGTATTTAAAGAGATCTCAGTTCCCTCCTTCACATAGCTACACATAAGGAGAAAGTAAAATTCATACAAATTTTTATTGACAAAAGAGACATTTTGGGCTGCAATTATTATTTTTATACCATTATTAGTAACAAAGCAGGAGTCATGATCCCTTCTCTGTTATCATGATGGCAGTGTTACTTCTCAAAGCTTCACCTGTAGCTCTCTTACTGTACAAGTGGCAAACAGCCCTAGGTGACAGTTTTAGGTACAAGCCCTGCAGTGACATCTGAGATGGAGCAGAGGACTAACCTACTTTCACATTGCAGCTCTCCCTTTGATCATGATACATCTCTACAGAAGTAGACCACAACCTTTTGCTCTCTTCATGCTCTAATGAGGGCTAAACTCATTTGTATCATTACCTTAATACCACATGATGGCAATGGTAATAGTTTAATCAGTCTGTACCTTTTCTTGACTAGCCACACTAATTCTTTCCCATTCAAACGAACCCTGGGAGTTAATTGAATTATCAGTTTTTAGATGGAGATCATTATTAGCCTTCTATTTTTTATTCCTCCTTTAGACTCACTCCCAAAACTGCCTTTCAAGAAGTATCAGTGCCAGCAGGAGCCTATAGAAAGAGTGTTTTCAGGTTAACCAAAAGATGAAGACTGCGGGAATTGTGCTGTGTTCACTCCCAGAGCCCAACGGGATCCTGCTGAAAGCACAGAACTGGGATGAGTTAAGCAAACTCTGCACTGTTTCCTTCCCCATGCCCATTTGGTCAGGACTGTTGACTAGCTATATGGATTAAACAAGGAAGCAAACACAAGTGGTGAGGCACTGCCTTGACCCTGGATTTATATCTGATCCTCAGGCTCAGATAGAGGCCATCACAGGTGGAACTCCTCTGCACACAGCTCTGGAAAAAAAACCACATAGTAATAGACAGCTCCTGAGCCCCAGCTGCCAGTCCCTGCACTGGAGTGCATAAAATCAAAATGTTCAGTGCAAACAGAAGCAGCACAAGGGTCACACAGCACCTGGCCACAATTCAGCTCAATGCCCCACGTCCATTTGGCTGGGTAAGCTCTCACAGGTTTTCCTTTTAAGCAAAACCCCAGTTTTGCTTCAGCCTGTGCTTTCAGGTACTTCCCCCTGCCCTGCTTTGGGGTTGTAGTTATTTCTGGCAAACTTAGAGAACACAGAAATTGAAATAGAAATCCTGAAACATGCTGGAGCTTTATGTAACAGGTTCAAAAAGAGTTATTGCTCATGTGAACAATAATAACAGGAAAATATACAAAACAGACCTACAAGGGGCCTCAAATCCACACAGTCCCTTCCTTTACCTCAAGGCAGTAGTATTTTAATCCACACAACTGCTGCTGACAGGCATTTGTCTACCTTATTTTAAGACACTCCTCAAAAAACCCAGTGAACTCTTGGCTATTCAAAATGACTCACCCAACACCTTTCAGATTACAGCTTTCCTCCAGTCTGTGTAACAAACATATTCATGCTCATCCATTACAGATTGGACATGGAGAACACTGTTACCTACCTCTTTTGATCCAGCCTTTAAGTGTTCTGAGGATTATTTTATTTTATTCTTCCCATCTCCTTTTAGATATTTTTACCTTACCAGAGGACCTTACAGCAGAGCAATCAATACTCCTGTCAAAAACCAGCCATGCTATTGAAAATCCTGCTTATTCCACCTCCACTCAGCTAATGTAGCTCCAAAAATCCTGCAGTTCCTGAAGCAAAGCTAATCTGTACACAACACAGCACATATTCAGGGCACCATTCATAATCACTGCATTCTGTAATCAAAGATAATGTGCAGGGGGCTTAAAAAAAGCTTTCAAAACCCATGATCAAATAGATGCAAAACTGGCAACCCCCATTGCTTCCTCCTTCCCCCAGCGTGTTACTCAAGTGCATGTGAAAGGAAGGCTGGAGAGCTGACAGGAGACGTCATTTGC
>VZUA01006895.1:43105-63166 GCA_013401035.1 Horornis vulcanius
TATTTATGCATCACAAAAAAAAGGAAACTCTTTGTAGTAGTTCTCTAGACAAAAAAAGCTGCCATATTATTAGGCAGAATCTTTTCAACTTCTTTGGAAAACTCATATCATTAGATAGCATATCTGCAAGTCAGTGGTAGAGTCAAATTAAATTAAAACTAATGACAGAACTGAATTTTTTTTACACAGTCTTCAAAAAAGAGAAATATTTGTCAAAACTATCTCTATAGGAATAATTTTGTTTCTTGAAAAGTCATATTCCAAGATACACCTGAAATACTACCTGACTGAATAGCAAAGTATTTCCCTAGCTAACATTTTCAAAATATGCCTTACTGATAACATGCTTCCCTTTAACACCTCACCTTCAATGCTTTTCTGAAGTTATTGAGTATAATGACATTAAATTTAACCATGTCTTGCATGTCAAGACACCTAGAGCTAACACAAGTGTATATATACATACGCACTAGTAGATTGGCAAAATAATTTATGCTTGATGTTAGAACAAAGACCTTGAAATTTCTATTGAATCAACATTAAATTACAAAATTCTAAATTACACCCAGAAAAACAAATTCTTTTTTCAATGCTTTAGGTGTTTGACAGCTGTACTTGGTTTCCTTGGAAAGTGAGACTAGATAAAATAGAGGAGAATGTACTAGGTGAGGCCAAGAAATAAATTCTCCTCGTATTACTAATGAAAGATATACCCTGTTTACAAGGGATACCTTCATGGCCTGCTTAGCAGGTTTTTCTGCTCTTCTCAAAACTTTTCGCTTCCTCAATAGATAACAAGCCAGGCAACTCTTTCAGCTGAAATTGTCAGTCTAACATTGCCAGAAACATTAAAAAGTCACCTTCCACAGGAAGCAGCACAAAAATTCAGAAGATCAGCACCAAAAAGAAAAGCATGGATGTGTCTAGATGGCAAAGTATTTCACTGATTCTAAGACATAAATTTCAAGCAACAGTGATGCTCTCATATCAACATCTAAGAAATAGCATATAATGATCTGTGCTTTCAGAGATGAAAGAAAAACAAATGTACGAGGTACTAAATAAAAGGAGGATGACACAGTAAACTTGTTAAGTGTTGCTTAGCAAAGATGCATTTGTGCTATTTGTATGGCTGACACACACATTATCTACTTCGATGGAAGAATCACATTTATGTTTACCCAGAAAAATCTGAAGGCTTTAACTGAAGCACTGCTGGCTGGTTTACAGGAAACTGGTTGCCCTTGAACTTCTGGTTCAGTACAAAGCGAGTACTGACACACATAAAAAAATAAAAAAGGAAAAACCACCGAGCAACTTTACTGAAACACTAGTTTTGTTTTATTCTCCCTTCTTTTATTATTGTTAGAATAACATAGTGGGGATGTTGAAAGAGTGTTTTGTTTCCTGCTGCCTCTTCTCTAGCCAATACTTTCTATTTCTTCCACAGGTTACCATTCTGCAAACACTGGGACCAAAAATAATGCAAGCTGCTCTACACTTCCAGCTTTTATTTTCTACACTAAACTTCTAAAAAACCTCCAGGTAAAAGGGGAGTTAAATCTCTAAGTATTTTGAGGATCTGGACATCTTTCCAGAGCTACTTAGAACCAGTAATTGAAATGCATCTATCCAATTGAAATACAAACAGAAATACATCCTAACTGAATACAAGACAGTGAGATTTTATTGGTGTGGCATGCTAAATGAGTGCTCTGTAAGAAGGAGCAGACCTCCTGGTTATTTGTCTGAAGTGACAGCATGAATTTAAGACAGGCTCTCTGTTGCAGAACTAATCCTGCACTCATCTGTTGTTACACCACGTTCCAAGCCAGCAGGGCTCAGGGCATGGCATGGGGCTGTCTCTCACACACCCCTGCTCTGAGGCAGCAGGGAGAATTCACCTCAGTCCTTTTTCACTGAAATTAGACACCTGGTGGCTTAAAATAACATTTTGTTTGGTATTATCTCTTCTTCCCATGGGAGCACAGCATAAACTCAGACAAACATAAGACCGAGCTTATCAAGAACTACATTAATGCAACCCATCACAGAATTTATCTTATTAAATTATAGTGGTGGCCCTTTTTTCATAATTTCCCTTAAAATCTTTCTCTTCTAGCAGGTTTCCTTTATCACCACATCCTTCAAACACTGAAAAACTCCAGAGAGGGCTCTGATCAGCAGGGACATTCAGCACATTCCCACACTTCCTCAGCAGGAGCTCACAAACCTGCTGGGCTGTGCAGCTGCAGCAGGGACAGCCTGGGACACCTATGGTGGGATCAGCCCCTGAGCCAAGGCTTTGCAGTAAAAACCCTCTCACTGGTGTGCAACCAGCTCATGGGCAAACAGGCAAGGTGCACTCATAGTTGTAAGCCAGGAACAGCAATCCTGGAGAAAATTATTGCTAGTAGAGGAGGTAGGGTTTGGTGTGGTGGTCACCACATTCCCTGTTGCACTGGACACATTTCACGTTGTACAGCATCTTAAGGGCAAAACCCTGATGATCCCTTCTGACAGCAAAGCTCCTCAGCCAGCAAGGGGCTTTGGAATGCCATTGGATTTTTATGACTGAGTCAGCCATCTCACTGTAAACCATCTCCTCAGTGCCAGCAATTAATCAATACAAGATTATATATCAAAACAGTAAATAGCTCAATCAAAAGTCACTCACAGATAGTGACAAGACAGGCTTCTCTTTTACAGGCCAAAAGAAGAGTGATTCTCCATTAAGCATTAGCTCCATTTGTTCAGCACTCCAAAGAGTAAAATGCACAGAGGAGGTGGTGCTGAAAAATATTCTATTCAGACTAAAAATACCTTCACACTCAATCATTAAGACTATGAAAAAGCACAAAGATTTTTCCTATCAATTAGAAATTTATATTAGGTCCTTAGCAATCAGACATCTCTCTCCTGTTCTCTCTGTAGACCTACAGCATTCTCTCCCTCTTAGGAGAGCAGGAGTTCACAAAGAGCACAAAGCACCTTGCACGAATCAAGAGCTTTGGAAGAAATAGGATTACCAAACACTGCTGTGCCTCAGGACACACTGGAATAATGTGTTTGTCAGCATCAAGGGTCTGTTCTCAGATACTCCTATTGACACACATCTTTAGGAATAAATGTCCCAAACCAAGACATGGGGAAAACACACCTCTATTTAGGTCTTTATCACTTCTCTAGTCTGTTATCTTTCACCTGTCCTCCTGCTAATTAACAGTGCTGCTACAAATTGCCAGGGCAAGGATGGCAGAGTTTAGCTGCTTCCCCCACCCCGAGTTGTGGCTGCAGAGCAAAAGGTGTACATGTTGTGCCTGCTAAGTGAGACAGCATCCCCTGTGCTGCAAAAACACCACACTGCTCCTGCCTCCAGCAGCACAGAGAGCACAGCCCTCAGGAGCTGACCCAGCCAAGGGCAGGGGGCCTGGGAGCAGCCACAGCTCGTGGCACATGACACACTGCTCTCTCTCAAGGACACTTCCACCTGTCCTCAACACGAGCTGGCTGTACACAAAGAGGGCTAATGCAGCCAGCAGGCTGGCCCCCTCCAAACCCTCATCCAAGGCTCTGTGAGCCAGATCCATCCCCTAAAACCAGCTGTATCTTCCCTAAGGAAACACCTCCCAGCCTGGCTCCAGCAGACTCCCACACAAGCTCATCATCACTGATGGTGTTTCTGTGTTCACCTCTTTTCATTCTGTCTGCCATGGATTTTTTTAATTGCTCTGACAGAAAACTCAGCAGCCTGTGAGGGATACACCCACAGCATTGTTATTTGCACATTTTCTTCCATGTATGCTTAACACAGCAATGTGTTTATTACAGTCTTGCTGTTTATTATGTGTTGTTGCCTGAGTGACTGTGTCTCTAACTTCTATTAAATTAACAAACTCAGCAGTAACATTAGTACCCCCTACCCTGCTAAGTAAAAAGAAACGAGAATAAGGAAAAAAACCCCAAAGACATAATAACATGAAGTACTTTTACTCAAAAAGCTCTTCTTGTTCAATAAATATAATTCACTTACAAGTTTGAAACATCACACAACTGGTTAGATAAAAACCATACATGACATATAAACAATTTTGACACACTTTGTCAGATGGTTACTACTGGGCACCAATTATCTGCAACAGAAGACTTTTGTAAATATGAGGACTCCAGTGGCATTCTCAAGTCAGTAGAACTTGCTCCCTTTTCACGCCTAGAATTAAACATGCTTCAGTTTGACACTCTCAACTTGGAGAAAAGATTTTGATCCAGATTTTAAATTACTTCAAGTGCTGTTATAAAGCATCCTTTCACTTTTTATCTGATTCTGAGTTTTCAACCCTTCATGCCAAAAACATATTTTGAATTTAATATTTTTCACAAGTTCACAGGTGTAGTTTACTATGGCTGCAAGCTAAAAAGTTTCAGTGGATGATGCCAAATGTGAAGAATTACACAGCAAGCTAAACATTTCTGACCCTCCAGGGTAACTATAATGATTAAGAGAGTTTAAAAGCTGCTGCATAAAACCAACAGAGTTTTGAACTCTCCTTTCATCACAGTACCATTGGGCAGTCCCTTGACAAAAAGCCTTTAAACAAATTCTTTTTGGTAGTCAAATGTATGAACTTCACAGTCACAGAGACATCAACAAGCTTCAGCTAGAGATTCAAATGCCTTCCATGCACCTCAAGTCCAGACATGTCATTGCTTTATTGAAAGTGTCCACTTCACCCAACAGTGCCACACAGAATCACCTCTCAGGAAGCAATGTCAGGGAGGATGCTCTAACATTTTCATGCCTCCACTTGCATGGAATTTTGCTAACTTTTGTGATTTTGCCGTCCAGGATAAGCCAATACAAGTTTTGAAGACTGAAAAAAAATAGGAATCCCAGAATAATTGTTTGGAAGCATGTCAAGTTATAGGATTGTCAATACCCATGTTGTGATGACAATGGATCAAGGACAACCACAGTATACACAGAGCTAAACTTTAAGGCAGCCTACACAGGAAGGAAAAGTCAGCAAAGAGTCTGATCCACCTAGAGCACCTACAGAGCTGACTTTTTGAGCAGAGAGCACAAGAGGCTCTGCTGAAAGCTGTGTTTTACTGCCTCCAGCTACAGACAACATCACCTTCCATCGAGCCCAGGCAGGGGACAATGCAGCCTCCACGAACAAAGAGATCACCTTCAAAGGGTGCAGCTCTGAGGCAGAGCTGGGAGATCCCACATAGGCACTGAAGCCACATGATGCACAGCACTGTAAATATTGCCATATTAAACTAGAACTGTTCAGGCAAACAAGCTGCTCCACCCCTTCTTCAGATTGTTGAAGGCTGAAGTATCCTATGTCAAATTTAAACAAATCTGTGCTGCATTTGTTACCCAGGTACAGTATCTTCTCCATTAAATTTAACAAGTGCTGATCTGCATTCTCCATTACATTAAGTTTTGAATCCATGTAACCAACTAAAGATTACATCCCAGCTTAACTAGAAGTGATGGTCCTCATGCAGGAACTGCTGGGAGAGATTTCTATGGTGCAGATAAAGCAGAAAGCCCAAGCAGATGATATTCATAGTCCCTCCTGACCTCAAACCCAGTGGCATCTCTAAACTCACGTAATGAGGGCACATGTAACATTTGTTTGTCACCAGGTTTAAGATTTCAGATGTAGCCAGCAAGCCTCCCTTACAGGCCTTTTACATACAAAACAGAGCTAGAATCTGACCTTATTATAGCAGGATGTGATGGTTTTATTTTGAGCACATCCCTAAAAATCATTAACAACTACTGCTTGTGGTTTTCACACTAGCATATGCTTTTAGCTTAACTGCAGGCAGATAAGACCCTCACGCTTGGTAGATAATCCTCTGCACCATATTGCAAAAGGAAAAGCTCCAGTGTGCTTGCTGATACTCCCAAAAGAGTTAATGAAAAGATTTCTGACATATGGGAGTGGTCAGGGTTCACACTAACATGAGGATGCTCGAAGATGAAAGCAGTTATTTGTGAAGATACTAATTTCACCTGATAGCAGTTTTAATAACAGCACAGTTTTCCCTCTTAATGTCACTTCTGCTGCATTACTTACTTTCTGTTGCACAAATAGGTTAACTGTTAAAATTACACTTCAGGGTGGAAAATAAGGTTAAAGATGATCTGTATCTTATCATGCTCTGTTTAACCACCAACACAACCTGGTAGAGTTTCACTAGGTAAGGGAGAACTTTGGCAGCAATGCATAGGAAAGCCTAAACATGAAAGAGGTTAAAAAAACCCCCACAGTAAATTCGAAAAATCACACACAAACAACATTAAAACCCCATAGCATTACAGTAAGACAAATACAGTGTTGCCTTCTACACAACTAAACATAGAAAGAGCTCAAAACCACTGCTTTATTTTTCTTTCAACACACTCCTGACATTACTACACTTTACTTTTCTCTTGGTTTTGTTCAACTCCACAAAGAAAGTCCACTGGGAGAATAGGATATATGAAAATCAAATAGATCACTTATGTCAGGCTGGATTCTCTCCCTGGTGGGACGGCAGTTGCTCGCTTGAGTTCTATTAAAGCCAAGTGGTATAAAGAAAAAAAAAAATACTCCCCCCACTTTCTGACTCACCCTGTGACAAGAAATTAATGACAAAAGACTACTTCATGGAACTTTTTTTATTTCTTCATTTCCAGCTTGCCAATTATCTGCCTCCACTACCCTTTCTTGTTACTTCCCAGCTCCCATTCTCAGCTGCCTTTGCTATCTGCTTCCTCCTATCAGCTTTCTTTCAGTTATGTCTCCATTTATCCCAATATTTGGAACACAATTCTTGGCACAATTTTACATGCCTGAAGGCTCATATTGAGGTAGATTGTTGCTCTTGCCATTCAGATGTGCTGTGCACTCCTACTCTTCAGCCCAGCCCTGTGGATGTTCTGTGGATGTCAAACCATGTTTTCTTCTTTCCACCAGAATCTTTCAACTGTTCTGTCCTTACCCTGTATTTATCACCTTTATGTTTTATGAAGCTCTTGAAAAGAAAAGCCACCCACAGCACTGAATGAATTCCCTTTTTCTTCCTCTTCTGCCTCCCACAGTCTCCTTTCACTTTCATCATTAATACAGTTTCAAATTACTTATCTTGATGACAAGCCTTAAGATATTCATCCATGGTCAAAAGCCAGAGGAAAAACATTCCTGCTTCTATACATACTAGTTGCCATTATTCATTCAGATTCTCCAAATTCTTTCATCAGAAAGAGCTTCTTCCTTTATCATCTGCCAACCCTAAGAAACTCAGCCCCTTGGGAGCTCATCTGTTCTGAGAAATGCTGTCTTAAGTGTGCCTTTATTCTGTATTTTCACAAAAATGAAAAGAAAGTTTCAGGAGCTTTATCAGTGAAAAATCATGAAACACTTGTGAGTGCTGTCAGACAAAGAGAGGGGAAAAAACCAATCAACTTAATTGTTAACACATTCAAGATGCAACATATTGGCAGCTTTGTTTACCAGATTCTCTCAGTGCCTCTCAGCACACTTGCATATAACTTATACTTCCAGTTACAGTCCTGCTATTTGACTGGATATAATCACCATGAGCCCCACTTTTACCTTACAAAGAGGTGCTCAGTTAGAAAATTTCCTTATGTTGCTACATGAGGAAAAGAAACAGAACTGAAAGCTAACAACAACAAACCCCAAAGTGTGCAGTTTAAAACACATTTTTCTTCAGAAGCAGAAACTTAATCTGAATTTCAAGGGTAGCAGAGAAAATTAGCTTAAGAAAACACATGCTTTTATTATTAAATATAGCCACAGGATCTGTCAGCAGCATCACCTGAGTGATTTATATGCAGACAAGACTAGGGGAAAAAAAGCCAAGCAAATACCAACAGATTCATTAAGCAGGTATGGATTTCATTTATATGAACAGCCATGAGGTAAAGAATTCTACCAGAAAGCAGCAGACACAATAGTTGTCCCAATTTTACCGTCTGGTGATAATCTTTGAAGATTTTATCACCTCTCTACGTACTCAATTTGAACCTCAATTTCACCCACAAAGCTGAACAAAACAGAACCCCCAGAGCCCTCCTATTGATGCCTTGAGAGGCTGCCTAGAACAGAGGCTAGATGGTATAAAAGGAATAAAGTAGGTATTTATTTAAAAAGGTCTTCAAAGGATACACCTTGGGCAGTACAAGAGCCTGGCTGAGGCGACACCCAAGACAGACAGTGTGTCACAAGTTCTCACACTTTGTAAGTTTTGGTCCATTTACATATTGGGGTTNACTATTTTCCTATGATTCTGCAGAAGGAGCATGGAGACGCTGTCTGTCTGGGGTCCCATAAAACAGATCTTTTCCTTGTCATTAAGAATATTGATGTTCATTAGGCCCAGGCGTCAATGAGTCTTTGTGCAAATGAAACGAAATCTGAGTCAAATTTTGACCCTGAGCCCAACATATAACCACAATTGGCTGCAGCTGGGGGGCTGAGGATTAGAAGGGTTCCCCCCAGCACCAAAAATTCAGCATCCTTACTCTGAGAAAAAAAAATCTCTGCAAAGACAGCCACAGAAACAAGGAAAGAAGCAACACCAGCAGCCTGGGAATTACCATTAGAGAGGTAACTTTATGAGGCAGACAGGAAACCCTGAAATGAGCATAAAGGTGCTCTGCAATTTCCTATCTATAATTCAATCAACAGTCAGGCTGGAGCTAGGATAGACTCCAGGGTGTACAAGCCACACCACATAAATTTGTCTAACCACAAATAAAAATATAAACAACTGAACAAGGACAATAAAGCCTCACATTTTTCTTAAAACTTAAAACAACCCTTCCATATTTTTTCAGCATTATCCCATACAATCTAGAAATTATAAAATTACTAATTTATAAAGCAGCAGTACTGTACTTAAAACCAGGAATCCATAAAAAAAGGCACAAAAATACCTTTAGAAGACAACAGAGGCTCCTTCTACCACAGAAATCCAGAAGACTAAGCAGCACAGCCCTCTTGTTGCTGGTTCTTTTATAGTTTGGGTGTGATTGGTGAAAGCTTTCAGCTGAGGGACCTGGGTTTGGCTCACTGGCAGCAGCTGTAGGTGGTGAACTACAGATTAACTGAGAAGGCACAGCTGACTTGCAGTGCCCAATCAGAGGAACCAACAAAGAAAGGTGTGAACAGGGTGAATGCTCACATGTGCATTTGGGAACTTCACAGAGCTGTATGACCATAGACAGCCTCGGGGTCACAGTTTCCCCTCTCTCCATTAAGAAATGTGTTGTCTTGATGAAATTTNTCTGCTTAAAGGTAGAAAGATATTATTGCAACATCAGGATGACTGCCTGTGGACTACAAGAGCTGGATAACTCTCAGTTTTATATTCACATTTTTCTCTTAGGGAAATTTATTACAGTCAGCTTCCCAGTTTGTGTTTCACCTTCTGTTCCAGATTAGCACCGAGAGGGCAATGGATGCCAAATGTAAATTTATATTTGTTGCTCTCATACCACTCCCAGTGCCCAAGAGCCCTGATTCAGTGGTGTCAGCAATGAATTTTTGATGTAGCTGTTCAGAGCTGCTGTTCCATCTGGCTCTCCAAGGTAGGAACTGGTGAGAGATCTCAGGGCAAGGATGGCCATGAGTGCACAGCTGAGGTGTCTTCAGCCTTTGCAGCTGCAGGAACTGAAACTCTTCATTAGCAGAGCAGCCTCAGAGCAGCCTGATTTGGATTATACCAAAGCCAAGCGCCCTGCCCCCTGTGACATTATAACTTTGGTTGGAATTGGTTAGTCTTGGACACAAAAGTTCTTGAGGCTGTCTGCTGCTTACAGCTTAGAGAAACCCCAGTTTAGTCAGGCAAAAAGGATGTTCTTTACAGCAATGATATACAGTTAATAATGTCAGTAGTGGAGGCTACTGTGCAACCATTAAAATGAGATGCGGAGTTTCATAGCTGCAGCTATTGCCTAACCATCAAATTTAACTTTTTTCTTTTCTTCCAATATCAATCTCTGTAATTATGCATCTAATCTCTCCACTATGGATTATTTATAAGGTGAGTTTTCCCCTGATTTTCTGTAGGACACACTGGCAGCCAGTTGCTAATTTAAGAACAGTATCTCAGCCTGTAGGAAGCATGGAAAATTTTGCCCCAAGTACAAGAGTACATATTATTATTTCTTTTTTTAGAATAACTCAACTCTACCAGCTCTAATGTCTTTCCTCATTTATATTGCAGTTACATTTGGACCTTTTACTTCTCAGGAAGTCTAAAAAAGAGAATGTATGCTCCAGTTTGTGGACAGTGATGAATAGCACTCATTCAGCCTCCTAATACACCCTGAGGTGTCAAAAATATTTGCACATGTGTTTCATTAATAGATAAATTAGGGTATAGCTTGCAAGGAGAGTGAGGCTAGCAGAGGCAGGATAAGAACACTAAACCCATTTCTTGCTGTGATGGAAAACCTGCATACTCTGGTTGTTTTTTTTGTATTGACTGAATTGCATCTTCTTACAAAATATTACTGAATCTCCATATTAGGAGAGATCTTGTGCTCTTCCCTTTTTTCAATGCTGCCTTGTCCAGTGTTGGGCTCTTTTTGCTACATGCATTTCTCTCTTACTTCTAAAAGGAAAAAGGAGTGATTTCCTTACTGACTCTAACACCCTGTCAGCTGAAATGCTGAATGAGAAACCATTTTTAGCTGTTTGCTCATTTAAATGTCTGCCCATAGGTTTATTTCATAAACTACATGGTAAATGAGCTGAAAATGCTCACATCTTTCTAACACTTTCCACTTTCTGCTGAGTAAGGCAACCCAAAATCTAGACCTGAGGATGATTATTCAGCACTGAAGTCCTCTATCAACAGCTTTTTATTCTCCTTAAGTAGTCCAAGTGCTGAAATAATGCTCGGTCTCAAATTAACAGACCTGGTGTGCACACAAGGTTACACTTTGCTTGCAGAAATGAACAATTCCTTGCTTCCAAAGCACTAATTATAACTGCACCTGGCAGCATCACTGGAGATAGGGGCCTGTCAGCATTTTCTCCAGACCCTCTGATGTAGACATTTATAGCTCAGTCATTTATATTTCCTTCAGCTTAAAACTTTATAGAGAATTTTTAGTGGCACTTTTGTCAGGTATGTTTTGTATGGCCAAATTCATTTATTCAGTCCATGAAATAGTGGTTCCAATGAAATTGCAGAGGTGGACTGCAATTGGTTATTTTCCCCTGAGTATCTTTAAAGAATAAGAATTGATAATGAATTTTTCAGAGAAAGAACTGATTTTATGTGTGTGCACTTGGCAAATATATTCTTTGAAGCTTTGAGGGGTTTGAAGAGCTGGGAGTAACTTCTTGCTCAAAATGACTGGATCACATTTAAGAATGCATTTTTATAAATAGGTATTGATATCAAACAAAATAATTTAAAAAAGCACACTAACTCCACAACCTGATTGCACACTTTTTATCTTATATATGATCTGAGAAATTACACAGTGGATCTCCTGTTTGGCTGTAAAATGGGGCCATTTCTGTGAAACCCAAGAAACTTTTTCTAACCATAAGACTGAATTAGGGCAGAATTATACATCCTTCCTCCTGTGTCCATCTATATTTTTTTTAAAGAAGTAATGAAATGAATTCAATTATCTCTTTTAGACTGATACACTATAATCAATTCAAACTTCAAGCTTGAAAAGAATTCAAGCCGTCCAATTTGGCTTAATCCATCTGACCTCTCCTTAAGGAGAAAGTGTTTATAACACCAGGGAAATATTTTATATAATCTAGATAAGTAAATGATACCAACTGGCTGCTAACTTATGGTACACCTTGTTAGTTTTGTTCATGTAATTTCTGGTTCTCTTAAAAATATACAGTTAGTATTTTATGTAATTTTAGTTCTATGTACAGGCTCAGTAGCTTGCCAGAGCTTTTCTCATGCCCCACTAGAAAATGAAACAAAGCAGAGAATTATATTAAAAAATTAAAATTAAAATAAGAGCAACACTATAAGTTAAGACTTATGCACTTCTGTAGAAGGTTAATCTGTTAACTTTATGTCTAAACCATTGTTCTAGTGCTTCTCTGCCATTTGTTGTCATTCTAAGTCTTGCATCCAGCAATACATAACATGTGTGTCAGTTCTAGAGCTAATGAACAAAATGTCCCACTGAAGGGAATTCCCCAGCTCCAAGTTATGAAAAATAAAAGCCAGGACTTGTCTTCAAAACAAACAAAACAAAACAACACAAAACAACACAAAACAAAACACAACCAACCTACCAACCAAAAAATCCCAAACCAAAATGAACTAAATGAAAAACCAAGTAACAGCAACAAAACAACCCCGAACCCTGAGTTTCTTTGCAGAGCAATATTTGTGTTAGTTTTCCTGCTTCCCTGGACATGCCCATCTTTGGCAGAATCAACTTCTTGTGTAATATTTATGGCATTGTCCTGCAAAGGAGAGAGAGGGAAAATCTTACAGTGTGTTTTGAGTTTTCTTATGAAAAGGGGACCAATGTGTAAAATGACATAGACATGAAAATTATCCTATTAAGTCCTTAACCTGTGTAATTATCCTATTAAACCCCCAGAGGTTTTCAGCAGACCCTCTCCAGTGACACTGGATTGCCTCAGTTTCTGGTGTTTGAGGAATGACAGACACGTGGAGGTAAGGCTCAGTTGTCTGAAAGGACTTGCTGGAAGAAAATGAGGCAAATCAGTGACATCAGCTGTCCCCAAAAGGCTGACCACTGCCCTTGTCCCACACTGGTAATGAGACACTCCCTGAGCTTCATGTGGAGCAGAGAGCTGTGGTGAACATCCAAGGGAATTGAATGCATCTACATTTTAATTATAAAGTGTATTATAAAGTTAACCTAACTGCAGAAGTAGGAAACAGTATTCAAAATTATTCCAATACAGAAGAGGTAAGCTATGAAAGCAAAAACCAACAACAGCCTTAAAAAATCTCAGAAAGCAGTTAAATGAATTAACCACCTCAGGATGTAATGAATAAATGAGAAAGTTAGATTGGGTTCTCTTGCTGCCAGATGATCAAGGAGAAATTCTCTCCATTCCAAAATTCCATAAATTCTGCTGAAGGGCATTGAGTTAGAATTGTGCCTGCAAGCTCAAAAGCTCTTCCAAAGTGCCCCAGTTCCTACACAGGGAAAAAGATCAGCACTGCTGGAGGGAGGGAGGGCTTGTTCTGTGGTTGAGAAGGCCCTGCTCCCTGTGTCACCCTCTATCCTCTGTGGTCCCTGAGGTCAGGCTGAGCCACGCTCCCATCAGGGACCACAGGAACTCAGGTGTAGTGGCCCAGATCCCTCCCAGCTGGGCTCAGGCCTGGCTGCCTTGGCCCAGGACTGCCCTGGGAGGGCTGATGTGACCTGATTGTACAGGAACAGGAGCCTCTGGAAGGGGATGGGCAGGACCACACAGGGGATGAACACACATTGAACATCTATGGCTGTCTCCAAGATTACATTAATCAGCTTCCTCTTAATCCTTCTGGTAGCCTGATAACTGCCTCAGTATTCCCATGATGAGTTTTTTAATTATTAATTCATTAGGACAGAGGTTACAGCACGGGGTGATACTTCAAAAGCCTTCAGCTCAGCTGTGACAGAAGAATCTTTGGAGTCCTGTGTTGAAGCTCTGTGTGTGATGAGGTTTTTTGTCTTTTGCCCTGAGGCAGAGTCAATTGTTTTTCACTGGCAATAGTCTCCTGCTAACCCTGTGGATAAAATTTATTGGATTTGGACCACTGGTTGTTAAGCCTCTGGTCAAGAATCCATCTATTGCATTGTTACAGTTTCATGCTCTTCTTTCTTATCCCCTCTTAGGCCTCGCTCTGTCCCGTTGACATCTTTTATTTCCCAACTAAATGGGCCCCCCGCATGTTTTAATTTGTTCTTGAGTAACAAAATGTATTAATTTAAATGATACTTCAAACAACATTTCTCTCTGAAATGAACAAACAGCTATTATATGTGTACCAAGGACATCTAAAATCAAAAGAGTAGAAGATTCTGGTTTTTAGGATGTACAGTATGAAAAAGTGCACAATGTGTAGGATAGGAGAGACAGAGCTACCCAGTGGTGGTGGGGGGTGACAGATGTTTGAGAGCAGGAGCCCTGGCGGAGCCCTGGCAGGAGGCTCACAGGCAGGGCTTGCCAAGCCTGTGGGACACCAAGGAGATAATTCCAAGGTTATCCTTGAATTCAGGCACTGCCACAGCCCAGCCTTTCCTTTCCAAAGATCCCAGGGCCGAATCCCTCCTTTTGGAATCCAAGAATCCATGAAGAGCATAGCAACCCAAGGGAGGAGTAGGAAAACACAGAGTTCTAACCCTGGCTCTGTCATTCATATGGACAACATGTAGATTTTTGGTGAAAAGTTCCATTATTTACTAACTACTATTACTACTATTTGCTGCTATTTGCTAAATACTGCTGCCACTTACCTTTTTTCCAGAATTAACTAAGAGATACTTCCTGACTTTGTAGCCTGAGTCTCTTGCCTGGAGGCAATCTGCTTTTACCACCGTGCAGGACCTCCAGGCTCCCTGCTCACACCTCAGTGACAGCATAAACACAGGGAGGGAAATCTGTGGTGTGTCTCCACTGACTGGGACTGCTCAGAAAGCAGCCAGGCCCTTCAAGCATTAACACATGGTAATTATCAGCTACACCTAGCTCACATGACTTATTATATTCCCAAACCATTTCCTTAACCATGATATTCGCTTTTTAATGAGCCATTAGAAAAGTAAATGAAAACCTCCAGGTGTGAATGCTAAATGAAAATGTTTAATAGAAAAAGATATATAACAAGAAATTATTGTCTATTAATAGTGTTGAGAGAATGAGGTGGTGGAAATGCTTTAAAATCTCAGGCCAGAGAACAAGGTAAAGTGACATTTCCTTTGGCAAGTTGAGCCAGAAGGATGTGCGCTTCATAATCCTTCTGAATGATGGACAGGGCAGTCAATAAAGCAGCAGGAGATGAACAGGGACAGAGCTGGCCAAGGAAAGGCCAGGAGCAAGGACACAGCCCTCCATCCCCAGTGGGACAGACCTGCATGGGCTGGAGGGCTGAGGCAGCTCCTGCTTCCTCCCCTCCCACCAGGGCTTAGCACAAGAGACCCACGAGTGGTGGGGTCACAGAAGAGACCAGGGAGTTTAACTGGAGACCTGTGTGAGAAATGTGAAGCGATGTCTCCATACAGATGCTGTGTGAAAGGTGTTCAGAGGTCTATTTATCAATATTATTATAAATATTTTAAGTATAATTATAAATATTGATAATATCTATTAATTTGTTGTTATGAGCATTCCTGGCCAGAGATTACTGCTTCAGCTGCTACATGAATCAGATGGGAAGTGCAATGAATTCATGATCCAGTGTACACTTATGACATGTCAACACACACCAGGACACAAACACATCTGCATATGACAGGTACAGCAAAGCAGATGCATCCCAGACAATCACCAGATCTTGCTGCTCCTTTCAGGACTGGACTGAGCACAAAAACTCAAGGAAAAGAGATACATTTCCTTGTGTGTATATGTAGGAAAAGAGATATATTTCCTTGTGCAGAGAAAGGCTAAAAAAAGGGAGGTAAAAAAACCCAAAACAAGACAAGAAGAAAAATATTTTAGAAGATTTCCAAGTAAATTCTAGGCAGTCTCTCTAAACTGAGTTTATTCAAGTTTTCCCTCAGTAGGTATTTGTTACTCTGTGTGCTCCTGAGAGTCCATTGCAGATCTACTGCAACTCAGGCTGCAATGAATTCTGCTTTTAACTTGGACATCCCCTGTTTGGGCTCCAAGAGGATGGTTACTGAATATCAAAGGATATAAATAAGACTGTGTGACTAATGAAGCCAGCCTTGTTGACCAGATGGCAAGGAATGATTGGAAGATTTGAGGAAATTCCACAGACAATAATTTGTTCACATAAGTGACCTGACAAACACTTATGAATAAGGAATGAAGTAATAAAAGTCACATTCTTCTTATGGATATTTTGTAGAGCTGGAAAAAAAGGCTAAATTATTTCAATAAATGATTTTTTTTTTAGAAACAGTTTGACCAGATGCAGATTAAATAAATGAGGTGACATATGACCCCATTGGGTGTCCATTAAAACAGCTAGTGGAGAGCAAATAACACATGCTCACTAGTGAGGTAGGGATCTGATGACAAAAATCTTCAGGAAAAAAAAAGGTTGCTTATAGTTGGGAAAAAGTAATTTGCCACATTTAAGTTGAAATAATGGCTCACTACCAACCTACATATTGAATAAAATGCCTCTAAGTATATTCATTTGCCTTTTCTGGTCATTACCTGCTCTAATACTTATATTTCAAAAGAAAAATGTAAGATGCACAAAAACTAACTTTTATCCAACTAAAATCATTCCAAAGACTGGAAAACTGCAATGCTGTGACTGGAATGAGAGTTAGGGACTTTAGACTGATTTATTCCCTATACCAACCTGTTGTGCCTTTGAGACTATTTAACATAAATACGTGATGAAATCTAAACAGAAACAGTTGGTTAAAAGGAATTGGAGGTTTCTGATCTGACTCAACCCACATTAGTAAAAGAGAAGTTTACAATCAGAACTCACTTGGAATCATTTTGAAGATGTTTTTCAGGAGAAACCTGCACCTTTAACACCTGCAGTTAGCCCAAAGACACGTGGTTGTTCCCCAAGCATTTCTTATCATTCTTTCTTTGAGCAACACAAAATAAATTGTATCAGCTAAACAAGCTGATAGCAGTGATAGAAATGTCCTGACTTTGCTGAGGGATGCTGAAATCCCCTCAAGAACCTTTTGTTGACAAGCTTGCTCTACCTCAGGGGCATAATTCCAGAGAGAAGTTTGTCTGGCAAAAAGGTTTTTTACCTATATCTGTGATGGCTTAGAGGAAGACTTAGGAATTAAATTGAGGGTTTTGACTTAGAAAATTCTCCTGCTTATTGTCAATGATTGCTTTCATGCTTCCTAAGGAAATGAATTTCTTCAGAGTTTTATGAGTAAAAGCAAAATAGAGAGGAGCAGGTTTCTGTGAGTTAGGCCTTGGATCTGCTGTTTCCCACATCCAGGAGAAGGCTTTTCCCTCTGTGTGAGTAACTGAGTGCTGGGTGACAGCAGTGGCTGATGGAGAGTTTGGTGTGCAAAGCACTACAGCAGCTTCTGCACTGCTCCATCTTTGCAGTGTCAAGTGTTTTAGTCAGGAGGTTCTTACACTGGTTTCTATCTCCTGTTTCATTTGAAACACCATTTAAGACAATGGCTATTTTAGCAAATCAGATTAAAAAAAAATAACCTGAACAAACACCCCAGTAACCTCTGCTGAAGATGCCATTCCCTGCTACTGAGTAAGACTGTTGTGAAAGCCTGCTCTCAGATTCAATATAAACATGGGCTTGTTTTGGGAATAGCTCACATCAATCCAACAGCCAGCTGGAAAACTGCTCTGGTTTCAGCTGTTACTTTTTTACCCATTGGCTATTACAGTGCTGTGTTTTGGATTTAGAACGAGAATGAGGTTGGTAACACACTGATGTTCTAGATGATACTGAGTAGAGCTTACACTAAGTCAAGGGCTTTTCAGCCCTGCCAGGGACAGGAGGGCACAAGAAGCTGGGAGGGGACACAGCCAGAGCCAGGACAGCTGATCCCAACTGGATAAAGGGATATCCTGTACCATATGGTGCTCAGCATATAAAGCCAGGGAAGGTGGCTGGGGGTCCCAGCCCACAGTTCAGGACTGGCTGCACATCAGTCAGCAGCTGATTGCACATCCCTCATTTTGTACACTTTTTTTCATTTCAATAATTTTTTGTTCTACTGAGCTGGCTTTCTTTCTCTCAGTCCCTGGGTGTCACCTTTTCCCCCATTCTCTCCGCATCCCACGTGTGTGTGTGTGTGAGCAAAAGGCTGTTTATGCCACCACAAAAATAAAACCCTGTTGCCCTTCTTCATATGGACTGGGAGGCTGTTAGGGGTGGAGAACCAAAAGCAGAAATATGGGAGTGCTCTGATCTCTTTTGGAGACATCAGAAGTGTTGTCTTTGTCTGCTAAGAGAGCAGGGGCAGGTCTGAGACAAAACTAAGCACCAGCTTCACAGTGATGCTTTCAAGGGTCACAGATTAGTGCTTCATAAAGGCAGTCTGAGATCTTAATTAACATGGTATGGTTGCCTCCATCAAACATGTTCGCTGTCTTTCGCCTCTAAGATTTTTCTTCTTCTGGAGGTATAAACTAAGGGTAATTCTTATCTTCAAGCCTATATTCTGCACTGAGTCATGTTTATCAAATTCATCAGATGATCTTGAAAGCAAGGCCAAGCCTTTTCAGCTTTATAAATTAAACATGTTTTTCTCCCTGCAGAACAGCAGAGCAGTTACTGTTCTAAACATAATGGTTGCAGCAAGGGAGAAAAAAGTTCAATTGCATCTATAATCTAATCTAAATGTTGTGATTAATATCCTTCCCTTTTTGTAGCGAGCCGTGTGACACTTATCCATGTTATACATTTTTAAAGCTATCAACAGCATAGGTTTTTTTTTTTTTTTTTTTTTTTNTTAATCACAGCCTTGAATGCATGGATATTGTTAGAAGAGAATCAGTCCTAACAACCTCAGAGCATTGGAGTTGTTAGGCTTGGTGGAAGAAGGCCAATCTAGCAAACAAATTCTGTTAAAAAAGAACAGTTTTCTGTTGAAAAGCTTGTAAGAAAAATTAATCAAAGGCAGAACTAAGTGGAAAACTAAATGTAAAAGTAAATGATAAGGAGAATGTTAAGTAGTAAAGTAATGCAAAAAAATGGTACTAGAAGGACTGAGGAAGTGAATTAGGCTATTTTGGCCTATTTTTATATCCATTCTCTCTATGTAACTCTGCACAGCCATGGCAGACATCTGAAACACAAGGTGGTACCAGAAGCAGAGCACACAGACCCTCAGGATTCAATTCTTGCACTTCCCTGTTTGATGCTGCAATGGAGCAGAGGGAAGTTCAGGAGTGCTGTGGATGGTAAGGGTGTGTAGGGTAGGTACACACATGCAGAAAGCCCTCAGAATACATGCAGAGATAAATAACATCTGATTTGGAGGGACTGAGTGGTCACTGGGACACTCAGCTCTATGGAAAGCACGGACCACACAAACACAAACATGGAGACTTTCCAGATTCCTTGCTGAGATGTTGTTGCAGCACTGGATTGATAATCCAGACCTTTGCACCCAATCTTGCCATGGAAAAAGATTTTTAAAAGGATTAATTTCAGGTTTTTCTGAATACAGCTCCTCCTCCTCATCCTCCTCTGTGTGTTCATTCCTTCTCACCATCACCCTCAGCCCTCCCTCAGATTTGATGCAATTAATGAATAGAAGATGCTCTGATAAACAAACCACGCTGGTAATTTGTTAACAATGCACTAATGAAACAATGCAAGAAGATCAGGCCCTAGTGGAAAGATGAATTTTGTTATGCATTGTCTCAACACCAATTTACACCTTCATTTGGCCCTGTTTCTGGCTCTGCTGCATACAGGAGACCCAGTAAACTTGTTCAGATACCAAGTTTGCTGTCTGAGGCCTCGCAGATGCACAGATATAAATTTAATCAATTGTTTATCCCCAGATAAAATGATCTGGCTCCTAACAACTATCAGCATGAAGAAAAAATCATTTTAAATCAAAATAAAATGATCAGTTGTTTAATGAAACTTCTGGTTAAATGTGAGTGGCTGGATTTTATTCTACTGGGGAGAGAAATTTCCATACAAGTGTACTGCAAGAAAAAGTGGTCCAAGAAAAATTTCATATGAAAATATTACTTTCACAAATTTCTGCATCTCCAAAGCAAAGCATAGACCATTTAAATGGTTCCTATATTTTACTTTTGGCTCGACCTCTGGTTATTTTGCTGAGGTGATCATATAATGTGGCTGAAGTATAGTGATAAGAATTTAATATCAAATTCTAGGGACCACTTTAGG
>VZUA01006898.1:0-17483 GCA_013401035.1 Horornis vulcanius
ATTTACTGAAGGACTTGGTGCTTTTCCCAACAGGCAGACTATGAATAGCAGAGACACTGTGCTCTTCCACAGGATGAGGAGTGAGAGATTGGGCCTTTGTCACTGCATCCCTTTTGTTAATCCCCAGCTCATTTCCTCTGCTCCTTCCTCCCCACCTGCTTCACCCAAAGGCTCTCAGGACAGATGAGCCTTTTGCTAGTCCAAGCAGAATATCCCCACTGCCCCTCTGGGCCTTCTCAGCACTCCCCTCACCCTGTGAATGTAAAACCCATAGAGGAACAGGAGGAAGGATGATTCCAGAGTGGTGGGAGTAGCCAGGGAGATGGACAAGGCAGCTGGGCATCCTCTTCTCCCTGGCCCAGACAAGGAGCAGAGCAAGAACCCAGCAAGGCTGTTCCCCTTCCCCCCGCCGACACTGATGGGCTTCACCTTGGCGTGTCCCCGGTCAGGCCCTGAATGAACCTTCCTTGTACAATTTGCTGTTTTGAACTCAAGATTTTGCCCTTTGCCAAACCCTGTGGCAATCACTCTGTCCTCACAATACTGCAAGCAGTAACTCCACTTCCTCTTCTTTAACACAGATATCAGCTGGTATTTCCTTGCCTTTATATTTAAGACAAACCAAACAATTACAGCTAATTCCCTTTCTCATCCCATCCACAGCCTGCACCTCTCTCCTCTCAGCCCTCTCTTCCCTCTTGGAATAGCTCTGCCTGCTTTACTGTCCACGACAAAACACCCCCTTTCTACATGGAATATTTTTTTTCTCGGCCTGATTTTCTCAGCCTGGCCTTGGCAGCATGTCCCAAGCAAAGACCTGCCACAAGACCCACACCCAGCTGGGATGCAAAAGATTTTGGGGATTTTGCACACCTGGAGAGAAGATGGCAGGAGAGCGGCCCGTTATCGCCTCCTGACGCTTCCGGGCAAACTCCGTTATCTTCCAGATGAAAACCCCATCGTAGGTGGAAGCCTCCATGTTGCGGATCTTCTCCTCCATCTCAGCCATGGCCAGGTCTTTGAGCCCAATGCTCCTCTCCAGCTGCCGGACCTGCTTGGTGGGACACATGGTGCAGATTAGAAACACACTGGCTCTGGGGCCTGGGAGAGCTGGCAGGCCCCAGCATGCCCCTGGCATCCCCTCAGGACTGCTCCTTAGTGAGAGACTTTCTCCAGAATGGACAGGGAGTGCAGGAGGGAGAAATTGAGCAATATAAGCCAATTCACTGAAGCCTCCCTTTGCGCGCTGTCACTCTGGAGACGATCCATTGATACAGCTCAGTGCTTGAGCTGGAAACCTTCCTGTAGCCAATGTAAAACTCCTCCCAAGGAGCTGCTCCATTGGCTGAGCAGCACAAGAAGTGAGGATGGAGGAAAAAATCCCCAATAACTCAGCATTGTGAGAAAACTAAATTGAAAAAGAAAAGAGCCAACACCCTCTGGAGGGTTCGTCCCTGCCAGCTCACACAGGGTCATGCCAGATCAGTTGCCTAGAGAGCACAAATACGCCGCAAACTGCACAGCTCCAGGTGCCAAGAACACTAAGAGCACTCCACAGGGACTGTGCTAGAGCAGACTGGTGGAGGCAGCTCCTTCACACCTCCAGCCTGTTGCTGCAGGCAGCAGCAGTGATGACACTCCTTTGGCAAAGGCAGCACTCCTTTGGAAAGATCTGGAAGGTGAGCGGCCCCACAGATTCAGTGAGATGCAGTGCAAGGAGATGCAGTGAAATTCTAGGTGCTCTGGCTCTTGTCAGAAAACTTCACTGAGGAAGAACCCCTCGGTATCTTGCCCAGCTTACTAATTAAGAGAGATTCGATGTTTTACACAGGTCAGTTAAATTCCCAGCTTTTCCAGGGAGCTGTTGAGGATTGGGCACAGGCACAAATGGTATGTTAGTTCTGTCTTCAGATTTGTGGAGTTTCAGGGCCAGGCGGTGAAGCTCTGCTACCTCATGACACGGAATGGAAATAGGAAACAGCCTCTGCTGGGAGTGCTGGGAAGCCCAGGCAAGCAGTTACACACCTTGTTGCTCAGCGTTTCGATTTTCTCCTGGTCCAGTCGGTGCTGGCGGCTGTAGGCTTCAGCTGTCAGGGATACTCTCTCCACCTCCCGGTTGAGCACACAGACAATGTTCTCAAAGGTCACTGTTTTCCTCTCAAGGGCCTCACATCTTCCCAATAGCTCCAGGGACCGGGAGAGCTCTGACTCTGAGCACAGTGAGTTTGCTGCCAGCAGTGGGGAGCTGTTTTGTGACGAGGAAAGGACAGGAAGGGGTTTTGGGTCCCCAGCACCAGTCTTGAGGCTGAGCACAGAGCTCAGCAGCATGTAGAGATGCTCTGCCAAACACTTCCTTTCATGTTCCAGGAGTTTTTCATTTTCATTTTCCACCTACATGAAGAGAAATACATGCCCCATTCAGAGTGTGAATCTACACTGTCACCATCCACAGAAGAAATTCCTCCTATCCAGGTCACAACATCAGCTTTAAATGTATGATTTATTGGGGGAAAAACAAAAAAAGAATTAAAATATGTGTTTTGGTGGGGATGGTGTGAGGTTTGGTTTTGTTTTAGAAATGCTTCAAATCACATACAATGAGGCATGCTAAACACTTCCCCCAGCTGTACTGGTCTGCTCTGCCTTCTTCCAACCCCTCCCAGAAAAGCTCTGTCAGATGTACCTAACAGCAAAAAAAGGACAAAGCCTCACAAAACCCCCTGGAGGAGGGATTTATATGAACCAGTGGGACCTGCAAAAACTAAGTGACACAGAGAAATACGGCCTGGCCCCAGTTCTTCGCTTACAGAATCATTGTAATCACATGTCATTACACACTTGCTTGGATTTGAAGAGACCTCAAAACTCATCCTGTCCCACTCTCTGCCTTGGGCAGGGACACCTTCCACTAAACCTGGTTGCTCCAAGCCCCATCCAACCTGGTCTTGGACACTTCCAGGGATCCACAGCTCCTCAGGGCAACCTGTGCCAGGGCCTCCCCACTCTCAAAAGGAACAATTTCTTCCTAAAAATCTCATCTAAACCTGATCTCTGGCAGTGTGAAGCCATTTCCCCTGAAAGCAGCATAATCACCAGACTCCCAAAGCACTTAGGATGCTCTTAAATTAGGAGGAGATTTCCTTTTACAGGAAGGAAACACCTGGGACACCCAGACTCTGTACAGCAGATGACGTGAAGCTCTATGAGCAATGGGTTTAATAAAATACCTGAGGGTAAACACATGTGACAGTTTGGGCAACAGCAGTTTGCAGGTGAACTCTAATGCTGGGACTGAAAAGCCCCAAGGTAACCCAAGAGAGGAGCCCTTACCACCTCAGCGCAGCCGACAGCCTTGAAGCGGCAAGGTAGTTTGGATCTGCCACACGTCTTCACATGGTCCCGAAACTAGACAGGCAGGAAGGAAGGCAGTGTTAGATCTTATGTGTCCCCAGTGCTTCCTTTCCATCCCACTGACATTTGGGAAACTGCAGCCAAGCTGAAGAATGCCCAAGCTGTGGCTAATCACCAGCTGCCACAGTGCCCACTAAACCTGCCATCAGGCGTGACTTTCACTAGAATACAAATACAGCCCTGAACCCTGAAGAAATCTTAATTTCTCCTTCTCTTGACAGCTGGGAGGTCTCACTGCTCAGCTACACATGCAAGAGAGAAAAAGCAATGGCTACAGGTACAAGCTGTGGATGCAGAATAATGAGCTTCCCTGAGGGCTGAGGAATGGGAGGCATAGGCAACAACCCCATGAAACAAGGGCACATTTCATTTTGGGCACTTCACACAACTCTGGTCAGGATGTGCTACAGGTTGGTATTTTTACCTCCATCCCCAGCATCACATTTCTGCAGAGAGGTGTCATTAACCCCTTGGCAGTGAGATGACTTGTTCAGGTTCCCACACAGAGCATGATTAATCCAACAAGCACTGTCACAGCTTCAGCTTGGCATCATCAGATACCACAACTCTGCTCTGAACAACCACCATATTACCTCCTCACTTAACTCCTACATCTGCTGCAACAGATGTCAATTAAAACTGGTTTTAAACCACTTTTTAAAAGGCTTCTACATCCATCTGGCTTGTGTAATGAGTTGGGTTACTCAGAGTTAACATGACAGCAAGTAATCAACAAGACTTTGGAGAGATAAACACGGGAGTTAATATTTAAACACAGGGGAGATCACCCATGGGGACCCCATGAACTGGCTCCCTCCTAGGCTTCAGCCTGCAGATAAGGTGGGCTGCACCCCCACCCCCTCCTTATGCTGCCCATTTGGAAGAACTGTTTTGCTCCTCTTTTTGCTGCCCCTGTTCCTCTGCCCTCCTAAACAGCTTTTTCCAACACTGCTACTAAAAATATTTGCCTGTAGAAGGCAAGATGTTTTCAGATGAATGCGCTTTTTGAAAATGTTTCCCAAAACTTGAATTTTTCAGACTTTTGAGCCTCGTCCCAGGAGCCAGCAACATGGAGATGCTATTGGCATGGATTCCATTAGATGATTAATTAGATATCAATTAATATAGCTGGAGATGGGCTCTCTTTCCAAAACTGCAGCAGTGGTTGACGCAGTTGCTCTACACAGAACATAAACCCATGAGCGTGCTTTTCCCACAGAGGCTCTGCCCCCAGATATGGTTCCAAGGGAGGTGGCAGTGGCAGCACCAACACTGACCTGAGAGTGCCCCTGAGCCACATTCCCTCAGAAATATCCTTATAGAAAACTCACATCCACACTAACAGCTGCCACTCATTTGTTTTCCCCACTTCATTTCCTAACGGACTCTGTTCCTCCCTGCTCCCAGAATGCCAAGCTCAGCCCATCAGGATACCAAATACCCCCACGGCACAGGGTCGGACGGATACCTTCTCCCTGGGAATCTTCTTCCCACAGCCTTCACAAGTCAGCGGAAATTCAGGGCAGACTTCATCATGAGCCTGTGAAGGAATGTACAGGAGATATTTGTCCTCAAAAAAAAGCCCCACAGAGGTTCTGTGATGGCCACAATCCCATGGGAGTGGGTTTATACCTTATTACAGCTGAGCGCTGGATTTACCAACCTACACTTAGACCTTGGTGATGCTGATCCCTCTGAGCTGCTGAGCTGTGACCTCCAGGCTATCCCAGTTTTGGGTGCCTACATAGCCTCAACCTCTATTTAAAAGCTGCTACAATGATTTTTTAAAAAATAATATATTTTTGTTGCTTTGATGGCCATGATAATCAACAGGAAACTCCATTTATGGCTGTGCCAGGAGAAGACACGTTGAGGCAGGTTGAGTGGAGCAAGCCACTACCTCAGCAGGATAATTTGGATAATTTTTCCACTGTAATGGTTATCAGTCAGCTGAGGCACAGGCTTCATGCCAGCTCATCACGCACTAGGCTGAGCTGTCTGACTGTATCTTCACATTTGAATTAGAATACCATTTTTCAACCAGAAAGAAAAATATTTTTAAACTGTTTCATTTACCAGTCCCTGCATACAAGCACCTGCCCCTGCAGCCAGAGTCAGGGCCAGGTGATGGCCAGAGAGGCTCAACAAATGACAAGGGCAACATGATCCTCTGCCCTCAGTAGACTCTTGAGCAACAGTGCTGGCTAAATGGAATGCTGGAACATGCCTCTGCTTCTATGCCATTTCCACACCGCTTAAATCTTCTTGTTATATACCCACCAGTTGAAACAAGACATTGGAAACACCATGAATATGCAGATCAAAACTCAAATAAAAGATAAGAGCACTGAAGTCTCCTGCCATGGTAGGGACAGAAAAAATCCAACCAGGAGCATTTCTAACGCAGCCATCTGAAACCAGATGTTTGAAAACTTCATCACATTGAATCTCTGTTGCCTTCTGGGGGAACATGCACAAACCTCAACACATTGGGAAGCAGAAAGTGAAACCAGCAGTAGCTCCACTCCAGCTTCTTGGTCACTCTCTCCTTTTTATACTTTAAGTGAGTAAATTAAGCTCAGAGCTTCACTGTGTGTCCCTAGAGAGATGACCAGCCAGCCAGTGGGGTTTGGGGAGCACTGCTGCCCACATGGACATGGCTGCCTGCACGGACGCTGCTACCCACACAAACTGCTGCCTGCATGGATGCTGTTGCCTGCAGAGGGGGACGAGGCCAAGTGCCTGCCTTTATCCCACTCACTCAGAGGGGCTGAGCCCTTTCTTCTACCCACCTACCGCTCTCATGTTCTAGAAACACCCAATAACATCTACCCCATGACCCACAAAGCATTGGCAGAACAGATGGTCCAGATGAAAGAAGGAAACTTCACTGTAGAGGCAACTATTTTAAAAGGGAGTATTTTAAACTTACTGTCTCCCATGCCAGCATGCTGGGTGTGAAACTACCACCCTCTCCACACTCCCCACCTCCCACCACTTATCCCCCATCCTGAATCCCCTCCACACCACAATGCCCATGAGTAGGCAGCCCTGCCTGCAGCACGGGAAGGAAACCAGCCCGGCTGAGCTCAAAGTGCAACCGTTCTGTATGTAAATGGTTAAAGACACCCAGAAGCTGCAGCCAGCGCAGATCCAAACATTTCTGTATAAACAGTTTCAGGCTCTTCTGGAAACCCCTGTTCCTCTCATCCCACGTGGGTGTCAGAACAGAGATGGATGGTATCACTGCTGGAAGAAATCCAACCCACCCTGGAGCCAAGAGCAGGGGTTGGCACTTGAGCCTGATTTGCCACACTCCACTCCCCCACCAATGGGGCAATCCTTCTGTTTATATCTTTCTCAAACCCACAGCTGTAGCTTCTGATACAGGGATAAGCACCACTGACATCCAGGCACTTGTTTGGAAAGTTTTTGGGAGCTCTAGAAAGCCATGGCTGTGAGAGGGGCTAGGCAAGAGCAGGCACTCTCCCAGAGGGAACCAGAGTGGAAATCAAGTTGGACAGACATCAGAGGGAGGGGACAGCCACGGAAGAATTAAACTGGAGCTGGAAGTGAATGGCTCACCCATTGAGGCACACACCAACCAGCCCGCAGCATCCAACAGCAGAAGCAGGAAAATCAAATGGGGCAGAGTTAACAGCCTTCAGCAACACCTGGCTCTTCCCACTCAATTATAACCAAAGCCACTGATTGATCCACACATCAATTTCTTTCCCTAATAATAAACAGTGACACGGCCCCACAGAAGCTTGCCCATCACCCACCATCATCAGACAGGCCATTCCCTGGGAGCTCACCAGAAAGGTTAGAAAATCAGACACCACTGTCCATGGAAGGACCAGGGCAACTGAGAGGATCAGAGTCAGAGGCTGAGTGTGAGGGAAATCATAGAATCACAGAATAATGGAAAGGTTTGGGTTGGAATGGACCTTAAAGCCCATCTCATTCCACCCCGCTGCCATGGGCAGGGACACCTTTCACTATCCCAGGTCATTCCAAGCCCTATCCAACCTGACCTTGGACACTTCTAGGGACGGGGCAGCCACAACTTCTCCGGGCAACCTGTGCCAGGGCCTCACCACTGTCACAGGGAAGAATGTCCTCTTAACATCTAATCTAAATCCATCCTCTTTTACTTTAAAGCTGCTCCTCCTTTTCCTGTCAATATCTGTCCATGTAAAAAGTCTCTCTGCATCTTTTTACAAGCCCCCTTCAAGCACTTACAGGCTGCAGTGAGGTCTCCCCAGAGTCTTCTCCAGGCCACCCAAAGGTGCTGAGCTCTCCCCTCTGCCTGCAGGCCCACTGGCAAATAAATGGAGCTGCCCATGTGTACTGGGAATCTCCCACCTCAGTATCAGGAAAGCAGAAAAGCTGTATATTTTTAAAATTTGCATTGTTTGCAGACAAAGTTTCTCTCCAGATACTCCGGCAGCAGGATGAGGCAGTTTCATCTGGGACAGCAAGGGCAGCACTCTGCATTGCAGTTGTGCAGGGGAGTGGAGGCATACAGAGGGAAAAGTAGGTTTTAGTAAGACAGCTGATTCCTGGAGCACACAGTGATCATTCCTAAGTGGGCTGAAGGTAGACCTCACTGTGCTCTGAAGCTTCCTCAGGAGGAGAGCTCTGATCTCTGCCCTGTGTGCCAGTGACAGGACCCAAGGAAATGGCTGGAGTTGTGTCAAAATGGGGTTAGAATGGATATTAGGAAAAGGTTCTACCCCCAGAGGGTGCTCAGGCACTGCCCAGGCTCCCCAGGGAATGGTCACAGCCCCAAGGCTGCCAGAATTCCAGGAGGGTTTGGACAACACTCCCAGAGATGCACAGGGTGCGACTGTTGACCCTGCAGGTCACTTTCAGCTTGGGATACTCTCTGGTTCTATGCAATGCCAGTAGGAGCTGCTTCCCTAATTCTCCCTCAGTCAAGAGGGAAAACTGCAATTTAATCTAATCACCATTTCACCTCAGGGCATTGCTAAATTTGATTTCAACTCTGGAAGAGGTTTCTGCTGGAAATCATTAACTCCATACCCTGATGACAGAGCAGGACATGCCCCTGCTGCCTGGCTGCTTAGCTCGTAACCTGCCACATCCACACAGGCCCAGTTTTTTGGAGGTCTTGTAACCATGTTAGGAATCCATCAACATGATACTGGGTTCCTTCCCCAGCAAAGGAACAAGGCAGACAGCTGGGAAATGCCACTGTTGAAGCAGTTGTTGTGAGATACCTCTACCAGAGCCTCTGAGAAGGTCACAGCAAAGGGCAGGGCTGGGAGAGGGACAAGGGAGAGGAGAACAGGCTCCTGCAAAATCCCCTGGTCTTGGAAACCTTCGGAAAGTCACTCCCTTAGTTTCCTCCTAGCACAGCAACAGTAACCATAACCAGACAGCTCAAGGGCTTGGCAGCTGGAAGGGAGCAACAAGAAGGAAGCAAAACTACCAAGATGGCAGAGGAAAGCCAGCTGCCACGGCACAGTGGTGGCTATCAGGGCTTGGGTGGTCTCCAGCCCCAGCACTGCCATGTGCGGCACTTTGCTCTTTGGACATAGTAGCCTGGCTACAAGGAAAAGGGTGGGCCCATGGAATTGTAGAGAAAACACTGAAAATGGGTCTCCAGTGTAAAAGAGAGAGTTTTGAGGGAATCTGAATCCTTTGTGCTAAAAGTATCAGTTGTTTTGCACACCTGTCAGTTCCCCAAGGGCTCCAGAGCCTGTAAGATGGGAATGTGCCACACAAGGCACAAGGCTTTGGGATGCCCTGCTCCTCTGAAGTCTTCATGCCCTTCTGTGCCGCAGCTCCTACTGCCAGGGAAGTCCTAAGCTGGTTCTGTGCCAGGCTTGTTCGAACCTTTCCCCATACAGATAAATTGGGCTACCATGCACAGGGTGACCAAATGTCCAGTCCTTGTGCTACTGCATGGAGCCCAGCCGCACAAGACTGGAAAGCAGGAACCCAGATTGTAATTCCCAGCACCAAATGGGAATGGGAGCTTTCTGAGACCATCACACAGGCTGGTGCCAGACACAAACTTCTCCCTTGCTGGGACATGCTGTTGACAGATCCAAAGAAGTTCACCTGGCATCACAAATATTCAAGCTTCAAAGAAACTGTCAAAAACAAAGATGAAGTTTGCATGAATAGGTACTGTTGGCTCCAGCTGGGCAGGCAGCGAGGGCATGGGAACCAAACACTGCCTCAGTGCTGCTCTGTGCCCGGGTGCCACTCGAGTGAGGACAGAAGGCAGCAAAAGCCTTGTGGGGGTTCCTGTGGGCCTGCCTCACACCTCTGTTAAGACTCAGGGCAGGAACTTTTTGTTTTCAGTGTTGAAGTTTTGTTCATCAGCTGTTAGGGCTGATCAGACAAAGGTTTGATTTGGGTATTGCTGGCAGAGGGACACCAAGGCAGTGTTTCAAGCACCGAAGACAAGTGTGAAGGCAAGGGTGATTTCTTAGGACAGAGGAGAGTAAAAAATGCTTTTGAAGCAGCAGCAGGTTTTCTGCCATTTTCTAAAATAGGCTGCTACTCCTGGTTGCTTTCAACTATGAACAAGCATGAAGTGGTGGCACATGCCAGGATGTTTTTTCCAAATCCCTCCACAATTCCCCCAGCTGTATTCTTGGTGAAGGGTTTCCTCACAGTGTAAGAAGGCACACTTAGCACTCACCTCCACTTCAAACCTCGTGACTTACAGCTTTTCATTCTCCAAGGGACAGATGTCAAAACTTAATTTTTGGGCCACAACAAGAAGGCTGAGCTGGTTTCAGAAGTGAAGAGCAGACCCTCTGCAGCTGGGGCTTTCCAACCCCCTCCCACGCATGCTCTCTGGCACTCCCTGTGGCTTTACCGCCCACCACAGGTTTGGACAAGAAATCAGCTCATGTCTGGGCAGCCAGCTACACTAATTATTGTGGGGACTGTAAGCATGTCTGTGATGTGTTTTTGGGCCTCAGCTCTGACTCTGGAAAGTAAAGGTGCATCTGACCTTTTTCCAAAAGCAGCAGGTCCTTTTGGTCACCTGGATGTGCAGGTCAGGGATTTTCTCACTAGAAAATTGTCTGGCCCTGCTGGTGAGGCTGGAGGTAGCTGCAAACTGCATTTCACCACCAGGCTAGAATTTGGAGCAAACACCGTCGGAAGAAGACAATAAATGCTGTACTGGGTTTTAAAGAGAAAGCTGGTCACCCTGATACAGCAGCACCAACTGTTCCTGCCACAGCACCTCGAGCATTGTACTCCACACAGACAACACTGATACAACACTGAGGTACAAGAGGAGGAGTAAGAGACAGGTGAACGAGCTTCAAAGACCAACAGCTCTCCTCTAAGCAATGTGCAAAACCCTGAAGATGAAGTTTCAGCCTCAGCTGAAAACCACTACCAATACCTGTTGGGGCACTCCTGGGGTGCAGCTGGGAAGGAGGAGCATGACAGTGCATAGGAGGAACCCCTGGCTCAGGGCCCCCAGCAGCACTTTTCAAGAGGGAGTTTTCCCTAGATAAGGTGCAGTAGGGGTTCTGCAGCATCTCCTAAGTATGAACAGTGGGCAGAAAAGAATGCTTGGTTATCCTGTTCTTTTGGTGCCAGGATGCCACGTAGCCCAGAAGGGGCTGCAGACATCCTTTCTGACACCACAGGCTTTTGAGTAACATCACTTGGGTTTGGAGTTTTGCACTTTTTGCAGCCTCCAGGTTACACTTACAAAGAACTCTCTAAAACCAAAGTGACAACAACAAACTCGAGGAAAGCACATTCCCTCCAGCATGGATTAAGCCAGCTTGTTCCCACACCTGACTGTTGCTCAGCCTCAGGAGCTGAGCTCATCTGAGCCCCACAAAACTTAGTTTAAATACAGATGTCATGTTTAAGCTTAAAACTTAGTTCTCCTTCCTAAAATTGGACAATTTCATTTCCTTATGTCTCAGTTAATTCTGTTTCCAGCAGAAGACGGCAGAGTCAAATCCCCTGTCTAGGGTAACCAAGAGGAATGCCAAAGCTGACCCTGTGTGTACCCCTCCTCAGCCCCCTCCTCCCATCCCAGTCCTGGGTGGAGGACATGGGAAGGGAACTGGTGGGATGAAAAGCATAAATAAAAGGTGTATGAAAACTGACAACAATATGTTGATAAACAGGAGAGGGACGTGGGCAGCTAGAGGTACTGCAAGGCAGGAGGAAAAACACACCAGAGCTGAGGAACCAAAAACTCCCTCTCCTGGATTTCCAGGACCATTTTTGAGGTTTTTCTGTTCACTTTAATGGGGTGCAGCCCATTTAATAGTATCTGCAGCCCTCCTCACTCTTTGCTCTTGAATCTAAAGGCTCGTGCCCACAGCCTGATTTTCCAAATGTACATGCAGACAGACTCATCAGGAAATAAGATCACTAATAAAAGGAAAAACCCTTTAGCGCCCCCACAAACTACTTTATCCAAATGCCAGTAAATATTTACAAACTCTGAAAAAATGCAGCCATAAATCCAGACTTAAATATTTCATATGGTCCATACAGCTTGAAGCAGAAGTGCAAGTCATGTCCAAGCAGACTGCACTCATTCAGTTCTGTGTTTCCCTTTGAGAGCCAAACTTTAGTCTGCCTGAACAGAAAGCAAAACTGAAATCCATTTTACTCCTTTTATTGAGGCTTAAGCTTTCCAGCTGCAGAACATTTTTGCCCTGAGCGTGCCCTGATAAGATTAGCAAACCAGAAGTGACAGTAACCCTTGATTTGCAAGAGGAGAGCAGCCTCTCTCAGCATAACACACAATTTTTAAATTCGCAAACAGTGAATTCACTCGGAGGGACTTTCCATGTCCTGTCGGAAAGAGCTCTGAGGGACTTTCCAGAGTGGGAGTGCTGAGCTGCTGCAGGATGTTACCCATAGCACAGCTACAGGTTCAGCTCTTCTACACCAGGCAGCTCTGCACTGTGGCCCTGAAGGCTGGGTTTAACCTTAGCCCAAGGTACCAAGAGGCTCTGGGCTAACGCAGCAATTCAACACCTGCTTTCCCAGCCCTCCTCAGCCACACACATGGCTCTAGCAGCATGCGGACAGCCAGTCCTGATTAAATGCCACAGCTCTTTGGCAGGCACCTGGGAGGAGACAACACAGGCCAGACCTTGCCTCCTCCCACCAGTTCCTAGGAAAGAGCCAGCTTTTCCTGAGAGGGCACAAAATAACCTTCTTCCTTAGGCTGAATGCCACCAGCACAGGCAGGAGAGATGACTCAGCCCCTGAGAGGAAGCAGCCAGCACTGCTCCAAACCCCCACACAGGACTCCCCGAGACTCACAAAAACCCCTGACAGGGAAGATGTGTGCCACAGATCCACACGCTCCAGGGCCACACCTCTATCAATCATCCTTTGTCCCAGAAAACACCAAACTGGGGTTTGGGAAGATCAGGTGGAGAACAAAAACAAGGCACAGACTCATCCATTCAGGAACTCTTCATCAGCTGTGTGCAAAGTTCTGGGGCATCACATGCTCCTGCAGCTCTGATCCCAGGACAGGTCTCTGCCCTTCTGAACTCCCAGTGGAAGCTCTGGCTGGACTCAAGCACTCAAACATTGGACAGAATGCATAGGGAAAACCTTTGGCAGCTGAAGATTTTTGCTGAGCTCTGCAAGAACATGCTAAGACTTTCTTTAAAACCAGAAGAAAAAGTTCAGCTCAGCTCATCAGCCACAGCACAATCAGCACTGGAAGTCACTGACAGATATAATTTGGTTTAGCATAATGAAGATGACCTCACTATAATCATTGTAGAAGACATCGGACTTCTGGGCACCAGCAGAAATTAAAGCATGGAGCAAACAATCTGCAGACACCACCAGCACGGCCCTGAACCTGAAACCTCAGTACCAGGGTACCCTGTTCCCTGACATGCAATGCCCAAACTCTGTGCTGTGGGAGTATTAAACTTTTCACCTGACACTTCTTCAGTCCCACATCCACACCACGAGCCTTTCACAGATGTACAAATAAGGGCTCAGAGTATTTAGCACCAATATCCTCATCTCTTGGACTGAACTTTGAGCACACAGCAGAATGCTCAGGCAGCAGGACAAGGAAATAGAGCTGCAGAAGCATCTCTCTGCTAACAGGCTCAACAGTATGGACAAAATGCTCAGGCCTGATGCACAGCTGTTGCATCTTCTTCCACCTTGCAATGGCATAATCGAGAGAATCCCAGTGTTAGCCTGGACAGACTGAAGTTAAACCTGTTCCTGAAACACATCTCAGTCACTACCAAAGCTCTGTGAACCACCAGGCTATGATCTTTATCTGGAGCAAGTGTTAGAGGGAAATAAAATGTATTCCTCTTATCCCAGCCTCCTGTGTGGTGGTTCTGCCATTTCAGGAGGGATGACAAAATTGTCCTTCAGGAGCCAAAAGCTTCACATATATTCACATGCTATGGACCAAGCACCCACAGCCACAACTAAAACCTGGATTAAAAAGCTAGTGGGTGCCAGTAGTAGCATTTCTTCTTTCTCTCCTCAAGGAGAAGTGAAGTGGAAAAACCACCCTGTCCAGCAGCCTTGTGTCCCATAACAGCTTGGGGTGATGGGTGACCAGACAGTACCCAACACCCACTGCCCTCCTAGCTCTGGAGACAGGGATCAGGTCACTTTCTCTGAGCTGATGGAGTCTGAAGAATTTTAGGTTCACAAAACGCAGAGAAATTCACAACCATTCCATGGCACAGCAATTTCTTGACAGTCTTGTATAGCAGTAAAGAGCTCCAAAGAGAGCAGGTGGTTCCCATCATGGAAGGGACATGCTCGCAAGCAAATCCCTGTGATCACAAGCAAACCTGAATCCATCTCAGTCCAGCCTGTGCCCTCAGCAGGGCACACAAACCCTTACTCAGGGAACCTCGCCAGCTGACAGTGAAGTCCAGGGATTTGACAACTTTTCCCCACTGTCAGCAAGCATGGACAACACTCTGAGCCTACCCCAAAAATAGTGGAAAGGATGCAGAAGTGCCAAGCCTTGCTTTGGCCTGTACCTCGTACTCTTTGATGGTTCCCTTCCAAGTGCAGCCACTGTTGATGCAGACAGCAGGCAGGCTCTCCACTTCCCGCCGCGCCGCGTTGTCTGGGAAAGCCTGAGATGGAAAAAACAAGCAAACCACAAATATTACTGAAGTACTGCAGTTTTGATCAGGACTTCGAATTCTTTCTGAAAACTCCTCCCAGACCAGTTACCCCATCAACCCTCAGAGGTGTGTGAACAGCAACCAAATTGCTGTGACAGCCTTAAGTAGGGCACCACTACACACACGACCTGGATTTCAGCACTGAGGAGTCCAACACAGTAATCACCCTTCTCACTGCTGAAGAAAAGGGTTCCTAGGAAAAAGGGGTTCTCAGAGCTCATGTTTTAAACAAAAGGTGCAACTGGTATTACTGACACCAGTGATCTGTTAAGATTTTTTTCAATGGGTTTTTCCTTACCGAGCTTGTTTCCAAAATAGAAATTCCTTCTTCGTATATTCCTTCCTGGATACAGCTGGCACACTTTTGAGGTCCAGCACTATCAGAGAGAAAAACAATCATCAAACACAGCAACAAAAAAATTAATTTATGATTTAACAATAAATTGATTTTTGGTAACTTTATGAAACGACAATGACAACAATGTTTTCTTATTCTTAAAGCAGGACAATGAGCCTTTGCTTGTGTGTATTTTCGATGCCTATTTATAATTTTTTTTTCTTCTGCCAATGAATCATTCTATTAGGCTTCCCTCACTCAAAGGTAGGAGTGAGACAGAACATAAGGAAACTTCTCTGGAAACCAGCTTGTGCTTAAACTTCTTCCTTTTTGACACAACAATGAAATGAAGACTTTATGACTGTGATGAGGATGGAAGGAGATGGATGACAGACCTGGATTGCTTCCTCAATGGCAAAAACAATGCAGGTGATCCTGGAAAAGAGAACTTTGAAGCAACAACAAAGGCAAGTCAGAGATTACACATTCCCTTAGAGAAGAGGCGATGCTGAACCTCAATGACTGAACACAGATCCCTTACTGAGAAGATCCTGAAAATGACACTTTTCTCTGCTTTTGTTCTTGAACATGCCTTTTCAAGCATTTTGCCTTCCCACGGAAGGCACAGCAATTACCTGATGATTTTCTTCAGGCAGTAGGAGCAGTAGCGATGGCCACACTGCGCCTGGAACGGCCGCCTCAGGATATTCTTGCAATCGGAGCACAGGTATTTAACCTCCAGTTTAGTTCCCAGGATCTCCTTTGCAAACCCAGGCTGGTTTAGATCCAAAGAACCAGGTGGAGAAGAGTTTGCTGCTGCCATGTGAACGAAAAGTTCTGGCTGTATCTCCAGAGACTGAAAATAAAATTATTTTCTCCAACTGATTATAATTGCATGGGGGTGATTTGTTATATAAACTGTGTTACCCACAGATTATTAGACTTGTCCCCCAACACAAGTGAACACACTGATGTAAACCACACCACAAGCCTGCCTTCATCTCCCAAATATGGGAGGAAACTTGAATTTTAGAACTAAATCCAGAACACAGAGACAGGAAGGACAGACCTAATAAAACCCCAGTTTTATTTAAAAACTTCCAGTCCAAGTTGACTGAAATGCAGCCTGTTTAGAGATATCAAGGCTTCTTGCTCCAAATAAGGTAAAAAACTGTCTTAAAGGTGATGAGAAATAAATGTAATAAACTCAGTTCACCAAAAACTTGTTGACCACCACAGTCTACCGATGCCTGCTTTCACTCTTGTCAGCTGTCAGGAGGGACCAAAATTCTGCCCAGAGGCAGCTGGTCCCGGATGTTCCTGGAGGGAAGCTGGGCACACAGTGGAGCCCAGATTCAGTGGTGGTGCCCAATTAGGCACAGAGGGTTCTCCAGAGGGATGGAAAATCAGGACACGAGAGACATGAGCAAACTGGAAAGGAGGAAAATAATAACATGCTTTTGTTTTGGCTGCTTATGCATCTCACACCTTCATTCCCTGTGACTACAAGCCACAGCCTCCTAAAACATCTAAGGAGCACATCCGTGGAGTTCCATGGTTTGGGTGGGAAGGAACCTTAAAGCTCATATTATTCAACCCCCTGCCATGGGCAGGGACACATTTTCACTATCCCAGGGTGTTCCAAACCCCGGCCAACCTGGCCTTGGATACTTCCAGGGATCCAGGAGCAGCCACAGCTTCTCTGAGCACCCTGTACCAGTGCCTCACCACCCTCACAGGGGAGAATTCCTTCCCAATTTCCCATCTACCCCTGCCCTCTAGTTCCCCCTTGTCCTGTCATTCCATGTCCTTGACCAAAGTTCCTCTCCAGTATCTTGGAGCCCCTTTAGGCACTGGAAGGGGATCGGAGGTCTCCCCGGAGCCTTCTCTTCTCTAGGCTGAACACCCCAAGCCTGTCTCCGGGAGGAGCCCCCACGAGAGGAAACACCGCGAAGCGGAAAAGAGCCCAGGGCTGCCCCGCTGCACCCCGTGACCCGGGCTCCCCGCGGCCAGGAAGGCTCTCTGCAGGGCCGGGTTCCTGGCGGAGCAAGACCCGGCCCCGCCGCGCCCTGAGGGGCCCGCACTCACCTGCCCTCGCTCCGCGCCCGCACCGGAAGCGCCGTCAGGCCCCGCCTCCAGACGCGTGTGGGGAGCCAGGGCCCCGCCCACCACATCAGGAGCANCAGGAGCAGCCCCGCCCCTGGCATCGCCCCGCCCACGGAAAGCTGCCCCGCCTCCCGAAGCGGCCCCGCCCACCACCAACGGCCGCATCCACCGGTAACGGCCGGCCCCCGACATCCCCCCACTCCCCGTCACCCTCAACACTCTCACCCATCCCTGCACTCCGAACACCCCCACACCGACACCCTCGACCGCCAACAACGTCACCCATCCCTGCATTTCCAATGCCCCAACACATCACCACCCATCCCTGCACCCCCGACATCGACAACCACCCCACCATCACCCACGTGTGCACCCCCAACACCCACACATCAATCCCTGTCGCCGCTCTCAACACCCCAACGTCACACTCAGTTTTGCCCCCTGCCACCCCCACT
>VZUA01006902.1:31739-45407 GCA_013401035.1 Horornis vulcanius
GGAGCAAGAGCACTTTAGTAGCTGTCTGAGATTTCCACCTTATCTTCTGTTGGTAGTACTTAAGTCTTAGAATTAGAATATAAGCAGTCACAAACAGAAGGTTTGGGGAATGAGATAACCCTGTGTTCTCTTGGAAGCACAGTGCAGTGGGTTCATGCACTTCATTTCTGCAAACTGTTAAGGGCTTTTTGATGCTGAGTATATGCAAGAAAGAAGCTGGGAAGAAGTACTGTAAATAAAATAAACTNCTTGGTATGTGAAGGGCAAGCACACCTTTTGCATTTTACAGCCACAGCCTTTGCAAAGAGCTGAGTATCTAAGTGGGTAACTTTCACACTGGCATTACAGTTTATTCTGGCTAGAGACATCCCTCTTTTGCAGTGTAGTCATTGAAAAAATAAATAAATTATTCAGTCATACTGCTTTTACCTTTTGGGGTTTTTCTTTTTGACCCAAAAGGAGAAAGGAAGATAAAAGGAGGGCTAGGAAAGGTTTCCAAAACCTGTTATGCTTATACTGTCCTAACTACAGTAAAGAATTTATGATAGTGATTTCCAGACTTCAAAAGGTTTCAACTGAACTGATTCAATTAAACAGATACTGTAACTTAAGCCAATGACATGCTTGTACAAATCACTTTTTTTTAGTAGATTTTTTCTCTTCTGAAATGCTCTTGCCCTGACTGAGGATTTGAACACCCCAGTGCTAACATCCATATTTTAAAATTTTGTTCTCTCACAACAGTGCAGCAGCAGGCTATAGTCAGAATAATTTCAACCCTTTACTTCTCTCTCCAGACAGCTATTAAAGTAAAAACATTTTGCTCCTTTTCTCAAGGTTGTAAAATTGTGTGGGCACCAGATGGCCAGTCACATGTGAAAAGAAAAAAGAAAATTAAGAGTTCTTTGAAAGAGAGAGAGAATACAGTATTGCTGCAGGCATGTCCAACTGAGAAGAGCTAACCTGTTATTGTCAGAGAGTAGCATTTCCTCCTTTATATACTGGTGCTCCCTGTGCTGAAGGGTAAACTCTGTACTCTGCTGTCACATTGAGTATTGCTACCTGTAAGACATCCCTGGGCTCACATCAGCATAGAATCTTCCTTGTTCTAACAGATACACAAGAACAGATTCCTTTCAACATCACTCACTCAACAGAGTTTACATTTAGATTACAGAGATGTACCTATAGATATTGCAATGAGAACCACAGGAATCTGCAGGACTGTATCTTTCTATGTATTGAAGAGTATAACCTCCAGTGTCAGCTGAGTCTGCATCCCATTGTGCTCCCAGGTATACCAAATACCTGTGAAATTTCCTCAGAGAACTTAGTTACCCTACAGCTAAGAGAGGCACATCCTCTGTGGGTGCAGACTACAGAGAAATAGAGCAATGATAATCTGAAAATCTGGCTACATGATTTTTCTCAACATTATGAAATGTTTATTATGAATTATGAAAGAGAATGATAGCTAAGTGAGGGCTGGCAGGAGTGTTATCATTTTTGGAAACACTTATGAACAGCTGTAGCAAGCAGCAATAACGTATTCATCAAGGGAAAACTGATCCTATCTTTCAAACAATATTATATCTGAATGAACTGAAAACCAGCATCTGCAAAGACTGTGGCAATAATTTTCCAACTAGTGCTGAGCTGGTTCCTGTCCACATAGCACTGTCCTGCTTAAAATCTCTTCATTTGAACATCTACTCAGAATGACTCCTGAGAATGGAAACCAGTGTAATGCGAAAAGGGTCTTGAGTGATCTCTCACTCTCCTACTCCTCGCCTTCCCAGCCCTCACTCACAACTGGGTTATTACCATCCCTTTTGCTGTGTTATGTCCCATCCAGATTGGAAGGCACAGGCTTGACCTTCTTAAGAATAATTTTTAAAGCAGCACACACACTTCTGGCTTATTATTAGGAACAAATAGATAATTGCATAAACTGACTATTTGGCCCTTTAAAGACTAGAAAAGATTTACAGTTGCAAGCAAGCAAACCATTTGCATGTAGGTGGTCTCTTACCTGCAATGCTGCTGATACAAACCTTAATATTTGCTGTGACACTGTCTGAGAGCAGAAGACATTTTTAATGCTTTCCAGGTCTTTATAAGGAATTGTTCTAGTCTGTGTTGAAGACACAGACCTCCCTTATCAAAAGTGTTAAAGCTCTGGACTTCCTTGCCTCAGGGCTGACCCTACAGAGGTGTAGAGTCCACCTCCTGCTAGGAGGAATCTCCAGAGTTTCCTGGTGTGGAGAGGAAGGAAAGGGCTTTCCCTGCCTTCTTGCATCACTTTGGGACAACAGGCATACCTCAGCTTTATTTTCTCTAACTTACAGAGCAGAGTGTCCCTCATCCATGTTTCAGATGCCTTTGAAAAAGGTGGTGGGGCAGAAGTGTTTTGCTACTCTGCAAGGATGCACATGGCACTGGCCATACCTGCTCCAGAAAATTCCACATTGTGTCTAGAAAATGCGCATCTCCCAAGATGAACTCCCCATAAATATCTGGAAAATGTCACCACCAACTTACAGTTAAGTCAAGACATGAACCTTGGCTGACCTATTTGTGTAGTTGCCTCTAATCCCTCACTTCCTCACAAAACTGGGTAAACAGTCTGAGAAACCCATGGACCTCTCAGTAAATCATAAATCCTCAGGGTTTTAGTTTGGAGGATTTGAGGAGCAGATTTCAGGAAGTAGTGAGGAATAATGATGCTCTGGGGTATTTTATCGTTTTCCATTCCAAGAGTTTATACATACTGTCTGTGACATCCCCAGGTGATTTGAAGGAAGGAACTGAACTATCTCAATATTTAATTTTTGAGTGATATTAATCAAAATTGTATTTTAAATGGTAGTGCTCCATAATATGAGAATTGCCATATCTCCAATAAAGAAATAAGCTGTCTGTACAAATAAAGTCAGACCTGATTTAGATACAGTCTGGTAAAAAAAACAAAACATTCTTGACAGCAGCATTATTATACTGTTTCATTTTGTCTTATGGTGTATTGTATTCTATACTCTCAAGATGCAAATGGCTGGCCTGATTCAGAGTGTGTGGGAAATTCAGAAAGATATCCAGGGGTATATGTAATGGTACTCACTGTGACAATGTCAAAAATGTCCACATATTTAGCTCATGGTTTTCTGCTGTTTGCTATTGTCCCAGAGCTCCAGGGACTCTGATTGTTAAGGTATTCAACTAAAGAGCTTTGGTGGTTTATTAATGTGCTGTGATGTTTCTGGACAGGTATTTGATCAAAACAGATGAAACAAAGAGAGTGTGATACCATGCCTTTTGAAAAGTTATTTAGACAAGAAGAGAGGAATGGTGCAGTGAATCTGAGGTAGCTTCAAATTAACAGGTTTGAAATTGATAGTAGCCTCATTATGGCAGCTCAGGGTTCATATTAGTGTACTCTGCTAAAGGGCAGTCAAGATGCACATTAGTAATCTGAAATTGTATTCACTTTCCAAACATATCTCGGAATTATTTGCATCTGATTCAGTATGTTTTTTTCATCTGACATCTTCCAGAGGACAGGATTCTTCAGTGCAATAGCAACACCCTGGAAGGACTTCTTCCTTCAGCATTCACAGCTAATTAGAAAGGATCTGCTGCAACATTTCCTCCCTGTGCCAGGGCAGGATTATTTCTGAGGAACAGCAGCTGAGACATCCTGCCAAAATCACACATCTGTGGAGCTAGAATTGTCTGGGACCTCCTCTAGAGCTCAGGAGAGGGTTACACATACAAAAAATGATGTGGAGAATAACAGATAGATGACAACTGACTACAGAAACACGAAGGGATGTGCTAAAGGACTATCTATCATGCTTGTCGTTTTATGAGGTTATGACAAAAAGAGATAGATTTAAGTTTCAGTTGGGAAAATCTGTCATTGTTGCTAGCCAGCAACTACAAATTTCAATGGCTAGTGTTAAGCTCCTAAATCTACTTTCAGGTATTTAAAGAAAAATTATTCAGGTTTTCAGAGGTGGTGAAAAGTTGTCTTCCCAGTCCTCCTTTCTTGCTGCAGAAGGCACAAATCCCCCTAATGAGAAAACTTTCAAACCCATGAAAATTTTATCCTCCTACAGACATTTCTCCCCTTTACTCTGGTAATGTGCTTCTTGTTCTGTCAGCCTTGTGTCATTAAAGGAACTGGAGTCCTTTATAAACACACGTGCCAAATCTTTTCTTGGATGGCTCTCACTTGCTTCTGCAGTGCTCTCTGAAGCAGGAGCATCAGCACGTGGTGACATGACCATCTCTGCTCTGCTGTTAAATTGCAGTAAATACACATCAAAACTGAGGGCTGCAAAACTCCCTGCTTTACAAAGTAGTATCATGAGTGTACAATCAGGGTGTGCTGCCAGATTGTTAGGCATACTAAGTAAATGCAGAAGAAAGTTGGATTCTGGACCAAGCTAGGATGTCAGTAAGATCCACAGGTGTATAAATTAAAAGGAAATGATGAGGTTAAAAAACCCCCACAAAAGTAGATCCAGTGTTTTTGTCTAATGTCAACACTGCTGGATGGCCTTGGCCCAGATTATATTGAGGTGGTAGGCCTCTGAATAAAGAGCTGCCCTCTTTTTGCAAGAAGTGAATAAATTCTTCTCCTCAGGCTGCATCCTGCAGAGGTGACATGGCAACCTTTTGGGTATGTGCTTGGTCAGGAGGTAAAATCACTTCTTTATTGAAAGACCCCCACCTTGTTCCATCAATACACAGCCTAGATTATGTATGGAGAAGTTTGCACCACCATCTGGTAAAAGTGATAAGGTTTATGTGTTGCAGAGGTTACAAGGGAGAATTATTCACAGATTTGGTAAGCAAGAGGGCACATCTTTCTTCCTCTGGGGTAGACAGTCCCACTCCAACAAAGAGCACTTCTGCCCTTTCAGCCTCTGCTCACCCTTAGAAAGGGACCCACCCATCTGCCTGCTGTCCTTTGGGTGTTGGTGCCAAGGATTCTTGTGGCTCAGCTCTGCCTGGGGTGCAGGTTGCCCTGGGATGGGTGGGAGCAGCTCTTGGGAAGGCCTCGAGGTGGCCACAGGTCGGGGTCTCTGGCAAGAGCTCAAGAGGAGACCCAGGCTGCACAGTCATGGTGTGCTGGAAAAGCTGCCTAAAGGGAACCCCAACAAACAGCTCTCTTCTCCAGTGTAAATCCAGTTGTTTTCAACTTTTCCAGCTGCCTGCATGTGATGCCTGTCCTTTCTCCATGCTATTTTGAATGTTTTCCACAGCCACCAGCCTGCTGGACTCAGAGGTGAAGCACCACTGCCCAAATGTAGGTCCTGGGGTGGTGACATTTCCTCTCCTCCCTGGATCCCTCATTTGTGCCTCTTCTCAACAGCATGTGCATCACCTTGCTGCCTCTGCTCTTCCTTTTGGAGACCTGCAAGGGAGTGTACCCTGTGCCCTGAGTCTCACCTTGCTGGCAGTATATGGATGTGGAGGAAATGCTGGATGTTGGGAACTCATGAAATTGGGATTAAATTCCTTGCTCTGCTTCCCACAGGAATCTGGATAGAAACAGTCTGAAGGCTTTTATGAGCTTGAAGACACTCACCTATGCTGAGAAAAATGCCTGGCTAAAGACTTCTGGACCACCAGGAAACTGTCTGTCACTTTGGGGGCTGAAATGCCTTTTTAAATGACAGTCTTTAAGTGATGATTCAGCTCTTTTTACCAGAAAAATTACAGCAATGGTTGTAAAATCCTCAGATGCTCTGTAATGATGGCCACATAAATGGAGAAGCCTAGCCCTTTTTAGGAAGCTTTCTTAAAAGAATTTCAACAAGCTGAATTTCCCTGTTTTTGAAGGGCCAGTTTCCATGAAATGTTGTACCATACAGAGCTGGAGTGAGGCCCTAGATCCCAAACTTGCCATGTTTCTGCAGATCCCATGCCCAAAACCAAACCAAGTGAACCAAACAATGGGCAAGGTATGTTGTCTCCAGCCATCTGACCACCTATCACCTCTCCCAGAACCAGGCATAGAGGAGAGGTGCTTCTGTGCCAAGGGATTTCCTGCTTCACCTGTTGGGATTTATTCCATAATCTGCTGGCAAAAACTTGCCTGTCAGAGTGCAATAGCCTGCCTCTGTTGGCAGCTGCTGCCAGGAGCCAAGGATGATGATCAAAGCAATCTGTGTGAATTCAAACACTACATACCAAGCTGCATGTACTGCCAGGGTGACTTGAGTGATTCCTGACTTTTAGGGAATTTTCTCTGTGGGCCTGATGTTTACCACTTAGTAGATGGGTACAAGGAATACCTTTTTGATACATGTGGAGTGTTGCAATTACTTTATGTAATAAAACAGCTGTAGAAGCAATTTTGCTCATAGAATCAATCCATACTTTGTTATTTGTGATCACATTTTTATTAAAATTTTAGTTTTTATTTAGTTTTAGAATCCTGTTCTGTCTAGCTATTCACTTTACTAGTAACTGATTTTAATAAGGGTGCTAAAAAAACAAGATCCTAATTAGAGAGATGAATATAGACACAGGAAAGAAAGGAAAACCTGTACCTACTTCAGTCTCAAAGTATTACACGTATGGTTTTAAGCAACATATTTACTACAAGCAGAAGGACAAGCAAATGTTTATTGTTCCTATCAGCACTTATGCTGAGTCCCTTTGGTTATTTCTTTAATCCAAACAGCTTCCTGGTAGATCCAAGATGTGAGGCCTTTCTATAATGACTTGGCAAGAGAAAGGGTCCAGAACTTCTCTGCAAACACAATTAAGTTGCCAAGACAAGTCCTGTATTTGAATTAAAACTATAAATCTTTAATCTGCACCTACCCTACATCAAATAGCAGGAAAAGAGGCCCTCCCATCTAACAGCCTTAATTACCAGAGCGCTGCAGCCTTTGAGCATGACAGAGCCAATGACAGCTGACCTTGTGCTCCAGCCCCAGAGTGGGATCAGTGTGATGAATGGGAAATCCTGCCTGAAATATCACAGCAAAGGGAACAGCCTCAGATGGCAAATTAAGTGCCTAGCACACTGTTGGGGCTACACAAATATATAATAATACCCTTTGCTTTGATCTGTTTATACTGGAATGAGTATGTTGAAGGCTTCAGTGTAAACACATCAAACTTTGTCTAGTAATGACCAACCCTTGACACCTCCTTTCCCACACAAATGGGTGGTGGGATGGTGGCTTTCCCCCTCACAAATGCCACTTACAATACTGCTGTGCTTGGAGTAGGAGAGATAGGCACTGTGGGTCTGTTATGGCTGCCTCTAATACTCCCACATAATTGCCCATAGCCTGTAGTCAATAAAATAACTGTGGGTCTCCAGGGAGAATGGGACTTATGAGGCTTTATTTTCCTTTTCACAGTATTCAGGTAGCAGGTGAATCAAATACTCTGGCTGCTGAGTGTTTGCTTGCTTTAGAGCAGCTGTCCCCACACTGAGTTGTGTGGGTGTTGAGCAGCCCTCAGGATCCTCAGTGGTGTTTTCTCTTTCATTCTGAATATTTTTTTGGTCAAGTGTTATAACAAAGAGAGATGTTGGCCCATGGACAATGCTTACAGTGTTTTATTGGCCCCAAACCAGGCAAATGAATGCCTGAAGGCAGGGCCACATTTTCTGGTGTTGTCTCTGAGATAACTACTTCTTAGGATGGGTTGCCACACTTCCTGGTGTACTGATGATTCTGAGACATTTCTCAAACTCTTCCTTTCTGATTTCTATATTGACTGCTAAGCATTTCCTTTCTGACCTTACTTCTATTTCATGTCTTAAGGTTTCACAGCATATTCCTTCCCCTAAGGGGTCTTGCTAGTGCAGTTTTCAATTCTGTCATGCAGAAGATACCTCGTCTGACTAACAGTATCAGTTATGAAGGAGAAGAGATCATATGATGTAAAGTATTTCAAATATAGAGCATAAAATGTCTTAATTGGAAAGATAAGAATACCCCTTCCTTTTTCCTTTTGTTTTCTGGGAAGAAGAAGAAAAGAAGGTATCATTAATTTGTATGTTTAACATAATAAAGCTGCAACAATCTGCTTGTGAAAAAGTTTCGTAGCAGATGTTTTACACTGGTAGGGAATTTTTCAAACAGTATTTTCCAGAGAAAAGAACAAGGTGTGGAAGCAAAAATTTTTGAAGCACACAATGTGTTTATGCATGTAAATAATCTACACTTAAAATCTTATTCCATTAGGTTTCTATGATAAATAGAATACACTATCTTGTACCATATAAATATCTATATATGCATACATACGTGTGCTTTTATTTTTACATTTGTATTTCTTACATTTCACAAAGAAATCCATCTGCCCTTTGTCTTATGCATGGTCCTTCCTACAAAAGCATTTGAAATTCACAACAAAAGCACGTTAAACCAATCAGGAAAACAAAGAATATGAATGCTGTGGAAAATTTATTGGAGGCATATTTTGAATCTGCAAATTCTGCCACCGGCATTACATTATCCCCATGTAAAAAGGGAAGTATCCAACATAAAAGCAGACAGGAACAACAACAGCAAAAAAAGGAGACAGTGAAGTTTGTGCTGTCAGATCTGCATCCTTCACATATTCCACAGGAGGTATCCTCTTCACCTGTTATGAGTTCAGGCAGCAGTGGGTAGAGGGCTCTTGGCTGCTCCAGTGATGTCCTGGGGGAGGCATCTCCTGATGGATGCTGCATGACTACAGCCAGAGGTTAAAAGTGCAGGAGAGGCTGTGAGAATCAAAGGACATAGTCAGGCCTGTTTGCTTGGAGGAAAAACGATGTGACTGTTTTAGGGTTTCCCTTCCAGTGCAATTAGCAGAGCTGCTTCATTAGCAGAAGTGTGTGGTGGGAATGCAACAACCCTGGTGGGAGCACCACCTTCCTGAAGGCCTGGGAGGCCTGCCACTAGCTTTATCACAGGCTGGATTTCACCCCATGAGCTTGTTTAGTCTCTTGATGCAGAACATGAGTAATAAGGATGAGAACAGAGTATACACAATGACATATGACCAAAAAGGGGCAGGATTCTATTAAAAACAATCCACTTTTGGCAGAAAAAGTGTTACCGTGGAATTTAGAACAGGAAGTTATATAATTAACTGCCCATATCAGGGCAATATTATGCTAAATACAATAAAATACAGCATGAAATAAGTGGCCCAGATTTTCAGGATATAAATGAATAGAAACCCAATTTGCTTTATAGCCTCATTGGAAAAAGGTACCTTCATATTATCTCAAATGACTGCTATATGCCCTATCCATGCAGCATTTGCAGAAAATAAAACTTGTCTTGCTAGGCACGGCTTCACTTTCATCTGTATTGTGAAGGACATATTTTATTTTGTCTTTTTATAGGCTTTACCAAGTAATTTAGATTTAAGGACAGAAACAGAACAGTAACCTTAAAAAAAAACTGGCAAAGACATCCTCAGAGAGAATGGGCCTGGCTCTGACACTGTATAAATGTGATTTATCATCTCTCAAACTGTGTGCATGGACAAGCTTTTGCTTGCATTTCCTGTCCACACTGCTTCTTGTACAGAGTTAGCAGGGTCTACAACTTGTGCATGAACACAATCAACATTCAGTTTGTACATATTAAAGAGTATGTCTTATGTACACACAAAGAATTACTGCATTGAAATGGACATGTCTGGAGACAACATCCCTAAAACTGTGTGCACCCAGTTATGGACAGAGTTGAGATACCACAGTCAGCCCCTGCAGAAATTTTATTATTTTATTATTTTGTTATTTTTACCCAGGACTGCTTTGATGGAAGGTGTATTAAGAATATTTCTAGGGACATGAATATGCATGTGTCTGCATTTGCAAATATTTGGATCTACCACAGATATAAATCATCTTGCATTATGTACATTTTGTGAGGATGAAAGCGTTCTGCAACGTAAAGGAAATTTCTCTCCCAACTGTAACACTGAACTTACTAATGTGTTTTGCACAGTGTACAGAATTCTTTCACACAGATTGCTGGTGAGCTGCCATCCTTGATTTCTGTTTGCCTTAGGGAAAAATTACTCCCATAGCTGTAATTATTAGAGGTTATAATTTCTCTGCAGGGTATGGAAAATTGTAGTGGTGAGACTGGGCACTGAAAAGTTACAGAGAGGATGCAGATAAGGAAATCAGAGAGGGATTGGCACTCATAAAAGGACAGGCTTTGCTGTTATTTAACTACAATCTGCAGTCCTCTCTAGCTTGCACGTGAAAGGATATGAGCAAAAATGAAACTGGAGAAGGCATAATTTATTTGTTATTTAGCCCTCCTCTGCACAAGCCCACATATGCTGGGTGTTGGAGCAGAGATTCTAACAGCAGAGGAGCAGGAGGCTGTGCCCAGGGGGCAGTGAACCCTGGGCCCCCTGTTCTCCTCCCCTCCTCAGAGCAGCTGAGGCTGCAGGATCAGCTCTGCCCACACTCACACCCACGTGCATGGCACTTGAAACAGGTACTGGGCTTGTGTTAATCCAGCTTGCATGGAAATGAAATGTTGAGGGTTTATTTGATGGTATCAGCTCATTGGATGGGCACAAAGAGAGGGGCCAGTGACTTCCAGTTGCTGCAGGGAGTGGCAACCAGCAGGCAGAAATGGGAACAGAGGTCAGGCTGTAAAAAGAAGATGTGTGACTACAGATGGGATGTACAGCCCTGAGGAATTTAAAGCCCTTGAAAAACATTTGTTAAAATAACATATCATAAGGCTCAGATGTCACAAGGCTAATGTTCAGGCTGCTTAAAACACCTTCAAAAGGCAGGAAGAGAATACTCTGACTTCTGTGAACAGCCAATACACAGCATTTAGACCCAGTCATTGGCAGTTATGGCAGACAGAGCATGAACTCCACAAAAAATGGGGTCTGGCCTATGATAAAGTGTTCTATTCCCTAGGAGTGAATGACTAGAACAAATGTAAAAGCATAATGATTTTCACAAAGCTCCAAGCAAATTCTTTTTAGGGGTAGGTAGTGGGAGAGAGAGGAGTTAAAAAATAATTTTTTTACTTATCTTTTTCTATGTCTGAAAATGTCTGAAATTTGAAACCCAGACACACAGGGATATTACTGGGATGTTTCCTTTTGCAGCAGAAGGTAGAAGCCCTTATAGAGGTAGGATTGTGTGCATGCAGCATCCAGGTAATTCTCTATGCTCAAGAGATACTTGCAATTTGGCTACACAATAGAAAACAGTCAAGCTGTACAAGAAAGCCTTTTAAGTTTCTCTGAGTGCAGTATACTGTTGCTTTCAGTCTCCTGGGTAGAGTTTTTATCTGAGCTACATACTTAGCCAAGCAAAGTTTGTTTCATCTCTTGTCTCTCACTCTGATTGTAGTGCAAAGGCAGTGGACTTTGCCCTCCTGTTCTCCCGGGGTCACTTTCTTTTCCCAGCTCCTGAAATCACAGCTGGTAAGGACTGAGACTGAGCAGGAAACTGGGAATTCAGCAGAGAAAGCTCTTTCACTGAAAGCATTTCTTGGGCTTCTCTTTGACTCCTGCTGGAGTTTATGTGTTCAAAGGGATGTTGTCTGTAAATTAGAAAATGGGAAAGGCTCACTCCTAGTCACTGCAGTTTCAAAAGCCACAGCAAATAACTGCAGAAACCATGCTGGCTGGCAGAAAACTTGGTGAGTGAAGGGAAAATGAAAAGTCACCAGGGTTTGTATTAAAAAAAGATGAGTTACACCAGCAGCCTGCTTTGGCTCTGCTCTTAGTGAGACCCATCTGTGCTGAGGAAGCTGAGAACATTTCAAATAAAAGCATTTGTAATTTCAAAAACTCCTCTACACTTTTAGGGCAAAATGTCAGACCTTAATTCAACAGATCTCTGTCCCCAGAGTCAGAACTTGAGTCTATCTAAAGGACATTAGTCATCTCTTACCAAATGCCCATAACTCAGCAATTTCCACCCAAAACAATTGATTAGAAACAATTGAATCCAGGTGGAATGGGCAGATCGCTTGTTATTTTCCATTACTTTTAACTTACTGAATCTCTTCTGGAAGATAAAATATTGTTTGGTACCTAAGCAAACTTTCAGTTACAGCTGGTAGTTAGATTTGGAAATAGATGATATGTGATATGGTCCATATTTCAGGTGGCAATGCCTGAAAACTAATCAAAGAGACAGAGGTTTGTGTTCTGATGTTAACATCATTTATGGTGTTACATTTCTAACAGCAACTGGATCTTGGATGCCATTTAAGCAGTAATATTCTATCTAATCATAGCATGGTAGTCTCAACCCTCATGGCAGTATGCCACAAAATAGTTCTGTTCAGTTTGCAAGAGTAAGTTCAGTAGAAGGTTGCTCCAAGGTTATTTTTCATTTACGTTCATTTTCGTCCTTAGGAAAAGAAGGAAGGAATCAGTAGGAGAAAGCTGGGGAAAAAAAAAAAAAAAAANGTGAGAAAATTAGCAATTACTGAATACAGGTGATTCCCACAGGGCCTCAGAATGGCATCAATGGGTGATCCACACTGACACTACTGAGGGCTACAACAGTGAAACTCTACAGCTGAACCTCTGGCATGGGAAACAGCCTTTAACACTAGCAGAAATTTAAACAGATGAGTTAAAGCAAGCTGAAGGGCTTTTGATAAAAAACTAGGTGTGGGCACATGAATGAGTCATTGCATGGTGAATTAGAAGGTGAATTTCCAACACATCTACTGACCACCTGTAATTGCTTTTGTAACTAGCTCTTATTCTTCATACACAAGGGAGGCATACTGCTCTTCTGCTGAAAAAAACTTCAATTATCTGGTTTTCACTGGTATAAAGCCCCCCACACTTGGTAGTTAGTGGGGGTTGTTCTGATGCTCTGTTCCTGCAGTCTCTTTTTGTTCAAATTCTCTGTTCATGCACTCTCAATTTGTTCAAATGTCTGTACCCACAAACTAGCCACATCCTGTGTGCTGATACTCTAGATAATCTTGTCTTGTACACTGCAAAGTTACAGTTCACAGCATCTTCTGCCAGCTCAAGTTGTTTTGAATGGACTAATCCATTAACAGTGTATTAACAGAACAGAGAATTCATTAAAGCAGCCACTTCATAAATAGTGTCCCACTAGACACCACAAGGCACTGACCATTTCCCACAAATGTATTTCAGCTTCCTCAGAGGACAGAAGCTAGAGTTCCTTGAACAGAAAAGCATTCTTTCTCAACAGGTCAAGAGCTTCCACGGCCTGTGAGAGAGGATGAGGTGGGGGCCTCTCAGGCTTCATCCTTCATCCTTCTGCTAGGTGATGCTGGCAGGCAGGGAAGCAGCATGAGAGCAAGCTCCTACCATGAGACAGCATGCAGCTTCTGCGTGTTCCCATGTTCTTTCACTGATATGGGCTTTGTTTAATTTTTTCCCATCTGGCTTTCTCTCAGAAACATGCTTGTAGTGTGTTATCAAATTTGGGACAAGTTCACAAGGTGAACTAATTACATCAGCACAGAAGACTTGAAATGGACTGATATGAAACCCAAAAGTTGGTAGCAAGGAACTTTGATCCACAAGTATGTCACATTCTAGTCTCCCCCCTCAACGTGCACTATAAAAGCCCAGCAGGTCCTAGAAACAACATCAGTCATGAGGCAGCAAATGTATTTTTCTTTAGGTAGAGAGCAATGATTAAAGTGCTGT
>VZUA01006903.1:11455-21822 GCA_013401035.1 Horornis vulcanius
TTTTGTGATTCTGTTATTCTGTAAATCCTAGATCCAGAGGCTGTCTCTGAATAAGGACTTGGAATGCATCAATATAGTTTAGAAATCCGATTTAAGTAAAGCTTTCCAAATCCTTTGGTTGCTAGATCCAGAATACAAATAATTTATGTATTTAGTTACTGTGACTTCTATATTTTATCATAATATATTGGGTTTTTTTGCTTGTTTTGCAGTATTCTTTGCTGTGGGAATAACTGTTTTTTTTTTTGTTTTGTTTTTTTGTTGTTTTTTTTTTTTTTTGTTTTTTTTTGTTTTTTTCTAAATGTGGTTTTAATGTTTATGTAGCATGCTTTATAGCCATGGTTTCCCCAGTCTGTATTTTGATGGCACTATGATAGTGAAGGCTGTATCTGTGCCACTTAACAAATTCTATGGTGTTCTGTGACTGAAAACAGACTGAGACATGCCCAACCTGTTGTGCTGCATTCATTTGGGTGACCTGCCCCAGAAGTTATTTGACACATCAGTAAAGAAGGAATACTGAAAGCAACTAGATCCAGTGTTTGTGATGTCTCTGCCTGCTCAATGTCTCTGAACAAAATGTATTCCTACAGAAAAGAATTACTGAATAGAATAATAATTGTATGGTATGAATGCTTAAGTGTGAATTCTTTAAGAGAAAGAAGTAGCTAATCTCTCCAAATAGACAGTACAGAGAGACATCATGGATGAGATGAGGTTTCTGCTCTGTATGAAGTTGTTGTTAGGGAGAGAGGTCAGCTATCAACACAAGAAAAAGGACCTTTATGACAAAGGAGGGCAAAGTGTGACTGTCCAGCTGAAATATTGACAAACTTGAGCATGTTATGAAATACATGAGTATATGAGATAAGAATGGGATGGGATTTGGAACTGTCATTAAAATGCTGTAAAACCAGAAGTTGTTGTGGTTAGAGATTCTATTTCTATGCCTGTTTCTGTTGCTTTTCTTGTCAAGTTGTCTCCAAGAGGGGTTTAGGTAGAGTTTGAATGCTCTTGTTTTAGGTTAGGCTCTGCAGAGATGTGTCAGGAGATCTTCAAGAGCATGGTGGTACACACAGCCCCCAAATGGAGCCTCTGGGGGTCCTTTATAGCCAGAGTTAAAGGCTATGCCTCATATTCATCTGGAAATCCTAAGCAAACTTTCCTCTGTAGCCAGGAATGGGCCTGGATTGTGATGTTAACTATATCAGAATGTTTTATATTTTAACAAAAAATGTTCTACCAAGGTAGTCTTAACTGTCAAACTGGGATGCATTAAGTTTACATTGTACATTGTTTCCTTTTATGTACTGTTTGTCTTTAACAGACTTGGCATGACTGCTTCCCAGGCAGTAAATACATTCTGGCATAATTAAAGCACTTCCACATCCTTTGCAGGCAAAACCTCAGAGATGGTATCTCTGGAGGGAGATGTTGGAACTGCCCCAGAATTTGCCAACTGCTGTTTATCTGTAACCAGTACCTGAGCTGCTGTCTTTCTGAATCACCAGATTGTCCCAGACCACATCTGTATTTACAGTGACACCCTCTGATCCACAGGTCATTATTTGGGCAATGGTAAAAACTGATCTATAAAAAAAGGCTGTGTTTTTTAATCTTACTTTTTAGTGCGTTGGATATGTTCAGCTAGAAACAGAAAAAAGCCAGAGAAAGCAACTTGGAGACTTGGTTTTTATCCATGTAAAAATCCATGTAAGGCAGTATAACTTAATTCTTAACAAGGTAGATTTCCCTCAGCGAGGTAGCTATATGGGATGCACTTCCGAGGAGATACCCAATTAGTTCTGCTGCTGCAGCCAATGTTTATGGACATAAATTCATGGATCTTGATCCTGTTGCTGCCACTGTGTAAGCAGATTGTTTATCACTTTTTGTTTGGACAGGCACGGAAGCCTGCTTGTATAATTAAAGTTGTAGCATCTGCACAATAGTTATCTACTTAAAATTACTGTGCCTTGGTGTCCCCTTCCTCTATTAATCCTTAAATCAGCACAAAATGAAATTGAAAATACAAGCCATTCAGGCAAAAATTCCATTAAGGGTAGTAAAGAGTACAGGGTACCATAGGGCTTCTAGAGCAAGGGCAGAACTATAACATGTTTCCTATCTCACAGGAAAGGTGTAAGAGTCATCTTAATATTACATGATGGGAAAGGACATAAATCTATATGGATAAAGTGAATTTATGCATAAGCAATTAGCTTCTGCAGAAGAAGAGACATAGGTTGTAAATGCTTTGAAAAACCCTTCCCCCATGCCATCAAGTAATTTAAACCACAGACTATTCTTTGGGGAATATTAGAGCTGCAAAAACTAGCCTGGTCATAACTTTATGTAAGTGATAAATTAAATAGAACTATTAACTCAAGACTGTTTGGAAAATAAAGGCAAAGTTTGCATTGACAAGGTTGAGCTGGATGGTTTCTTTTAGAAAAACACTTGGATCCTTTTTTAATATGCTTTACAAAAAAAAAAGTGTAATGTTTCAGATGACTGCTGCACTCTGTATTTAAGACTTTATTTGAAAAAAAGGTTCAAGGATAAAAAAAATTCATACAAATATTTGTGGAATACCTTGTGTATTTCCAGGACAAAAATTATTGAGTGGATTTAAAAGAGATCCCTCCAAAGATTAATTTTTCCAGTAACAGAAAAACTTTCTAAAATGAGTACTTCTCATCAAGCATAATCTTACTGCCCAAACAATTGCTATTTTATGTTATGACTCACCTTAAATCTAACCATAATGGGATCTTGTAGTCCTCAATTACACAGATGGACTGTAGATTTAGTTTGACAACTTCATTTCTGATAAACTTCATTAGGAGTGCAGTAGTATTCCTTGTTGTCTCCTCCTTCTGTGTTTTGTGAAGTGACAATGTCCATTCTATAAGTGGCTTTGCAAATCAAAATGAGCTTGGAGGAGCCTGGTCTGTACTCAGCCTCAGTGTCAGGGGTGGCTGTGGCACACTGAATTTGCTGTGGAGGAAGGATATTTTGGGGTGATGGCTGTGCAGGGGCAGTGAAACAACATTGCTGCCAGAGCCTGTGGAGGAGCAGCCAGGACCCCCTTCTGTGGCCATAGGGCCTGCAGGGGCCCCTCTGGACTACAGAGGCTGGGGTGCACCTCTGCAAGCCTCTGATCTTGGACTGGGTCCTGCTGAGTGACATCACAGCACTTCCCACATGCTCTTGTACCGTGCTGTGTACACTCAGGAATTGCAGACTTTAATTCCTTGGGTGCAGTATGGGGTAAATGCCCTCCGGGGTTAAATGGAGATTGGTGTGTGCTATTTAAGGGTGGGAAAGGTCAGGCTCTGAGTGGGCAAACAAATCTGTGTTCTTCACCGCTTCTGAGATGGAATCCTTCTCTTCCCTTTTGCTTACTTGGAGTTTCATATGCTTGATACATCCTTGTCAATACCTTGTGGTAAACACCAGTTTTAATCTATAGGTACAGAGACAGCTTTAGGAAAGAATGAAGTGGCTTGCTGCCAGCAATCCTACCTTCTTCACAGGTACAACCAATTGGTATGTAAGAAGCAGGGCAGAGCTAAGAAAAGAGCATTACTGAGCAGGGGTGGGCAGGTCTGGACCTCTGGGTGATGTGACTGCATGCTTTAGGAGTTACATCTCTATGATACAATTACTGAATCATTCCCCTCGTTCTGTTAGATTGCAGAAGTGTAGTTCTGTCAGGGACTTGCATCGGGAGATAAATGTCATGGTTTAGCTACCATGTTTGGGAAGAATCTTCTAGGCAGGATGGTGGGATAGGTACAATTAATAACTTAGCAGGTTTTCTATTTGTTCTTCATTTCTTTGTATGACCCTGCTCTTACCAAAGCTGGTGGGACAATTCACTCATTTAAATAGTGTTTTCATCGGCATGGCTTGCATTCATTTTTGTCATGTTGATTCTCTCTCTTTTTTGCCCTGGCTGGTGGAAGCCCTCAGGTGCAGGAAGCATATGTATAGGAATTTAAAGGAGCTTCTGACAGTCCAGCAATGCCATGGTCAGTCTGGACAGCCCCAAAAATAAGGTTGGAAGGAATGGACAGGCAAAACCAGACAGGAGTCTGGTCATGAGCAGAGATCAGTGTCTACCTTCCAGCCTTATTGAACTCTTTGTTTCTTAGTTACTTTATGGGAGGAAGGAGCAGAGTGTGAGTTGGTGATACTGGTAACATCACCTGTGATTTAGGGTGGCAGGGGGTGTGAAGGCTGCCTGTATATGAAAACTGTTGACACAAAGTCTGGGAATCATGCAGAGCTTCAGGCAGATCCCACCTTACATGGAGCCCGAGAGCTGCCCTAAAAGTGGAACTATTTATGAGAGGTTGTCTGTTTTCTCTTGTGACTTCTGGATGTTGCTTGTTGTTCACCCAGGCTCTGAGCCCTATCAGTTTACACTTAAATACAACTTTCACAGATTTTCAAATCTGCTGTTTTCCCAGAGGAATGTAGCCCTCCTTTTATCATACTGAAGATCACCTCACTCATTGAGTGTTGGTAGCTTCTGGTAGATGGCCAGCAGCCTAAATACCAGCTACCTAAATAGCCAGCTACCAGAACCCCTCCTCTCTGCCCTCAGATGGAGACATCACAGTTCACTTGATCCTGCCCTATGTGATACCCCATGCCTTCAGGTTCTTCAGCACAGCCCTGGCAATGATCCTGAGCAATGGAGGAGGTTTACTTTCCTTGCAATCTGAGTCAGGTGGCACTGGGAACCACAGAAGAAGTGCTTGCAGGAGGAGTGGTGGTGTGGCATGTGACTCTTCCGTGTATCCAGTCCTCATGTGTCTAATTGTCACTGACAGTGCCTAAGTGTATGTGCCCAAGCTGTCAAGATCACGTACTGGTTTTGCATATACTCTCCAATTTAGCCAAATACTGTATTGCTGGGAAATTTTCTCCAGAAAATCTAAAGGATTTAGATTAAATAATACCCATAAGTGACAGTTTAAATAGAGACACAGCACTGTATTTAACCTCATAGTTACTAACTGATATAGGTTCTATAAAACACAACTTCCTTGCATTTTTTAAAATAGGAATTTAATTTGCCATCTTTGGTAAAAAACTTGATTCTGTATGATTATGCTCTCAAACCAAGTTGAATCATTCAGAACTGCAGTACATTTATACTTTGGTTAATGCACATGTGCTGTGGCTAGTTACTGCTAGTTTAGCTGTTCTTAGGTTCTCGTGCCGTTGCTTCAGGTCAGAGAGAACAAAGGTCTGGTGTTTTAAGGGATTTGGTGCTTCTAGATAAAAACTTTTTGCATTCCTTGCATGCTCAATCTTTAAAGATAAGTAGGGAGGAATACTGGAAAACCCTGGTATCTCAATGGAAATGGTAGTCAGAATGTAATTTACCTTGCATAGTGGTAGTTTGCATTCATCAACATACCTTTGTTTTTGTTCTCTAGTTGTTATAATACCTTTTGCACTTCTTTTTAGTACTCATGAACATTTGATGACTGCTGCTGTGAAGATTTTATCATTGAAATAACTGTTTCCTGAGCATTTCTTCAGGTAGTCCTATCAATGATTATAGCTTTGGGGGCTTTAAAACTGAAGTTACTTTAACATACAGTAATGCTACTTTATAGTTTCCTCTGGGAACCCAACCACTGTGTTAGCTAAAACAACGGTATGAAGAATGCTATTCTTATGGCTCAAACACTTGTAATGCTGTTCCACCCAAACTAACCTCAGCATGAGGGTGACTTTTAATCCATGAATGAGATAAGCAATGAAACCATTTGTTACTGTCCCTCATATGTGAAGGTATTTCTTTCAACCAAGTTAGCATTTAACTGTCTTTATTTTACTGCTAACAAAAATAAAATCATATAAAGGAGATAGATGTTTCAGTCTGTTGTACAAAAGAAAGGTATCACTGATTGTCTCTGACCAGCTGGTATAGAATTCTGTTGGTGAAATCAAATTAAATACAGGGTATGAAAGGAAAGCTTTTTCTAAGTGAAGGAGAAGATTGGCTGACATTAGGCAAAAATGTTAATGGCAATTTCACTAAAATGAAATCTTAGTGCTGCAGTTCTTTTTTGCTGCACTGTATTTTTTTCACAAGAAACCATCCCAGGAATTCATCCTAGCATGATAACCGGACTGTTTTTAAAAAGTATCAATTTCATCACGCATGTGCATGGATCATAAAATTCCAAAGTTTCCCAAGTTATCCCATCATGCTAATGCAAGATTTTTTTTATTTGATGAGACTCTTTGGATAATTTCTTCCATGATGCTTTTCCACCTCATTTCCATACTGCTGCTGCTAGCATTTTGTACCAGATGCTCTTCTGTTGTTAAAGCAAATGCTTCCTGATTCTTTTGTGCGTGAAAACTTGCCTAGTGTGTGTATCAGGTCACCCAATAAAATCTACTTCCAATCTTGCTCCTTTTCTATCATAAGACCATCCTAAATAAAAATACCTTGCTATGCTCTGTGCCCCCAATACTCCATTATTGTCTTAGTTTTAATACAGTCCTGTCCTTACATATGCCTGATGTGGTTGATGGAGATGGGTGACATGGATTCAGTGCTATCTTACTTATTTGATATCTCTACCTCCTGGGGAGTCTGACTGCATGTATTTTTCTATGGAAAATCTATAAAAGTAGGGTCTGATTACCTTGAGTGTCTGGCCCCATTCCCTACATGTACATAAGCAGAGAGAGAGAAGGCCTGTGCCAGATGAAACAAATAATAGGTATCTGCCTTCTCTGCATAATTAGAGGGAAACCAGTACATGATAGCTGAGATAAATATGAGCTTGTTATCAGCTGATAATATTGCTGTTTCTCTCCCTGTGTATACAGCAGCAACCAGATGGATGGAAGCAATGACTCTTCCTCTGTTTGCAAGGGAACTTTGCTCAGTCCTGGACCATCCAGGTGTTTGACAGATGATATCTGAAGCTTCAGGTGGAATTTTGCTGCCTCAGGAACTTACAAGTGTCTCATCAGTCCTATATGTACTATCTTCTTGGGTGGCTACATACTAATGTGCATGTTACTAAATCTTTTCCTGTGTCTGAAAACAATATGCTCAGATGAGCAGTTTGAGGTCACCACCAGTGTTACCTGGATCCATACACACATCTGATTTGGGCCCTCATTCTCATCATACTTCTGTGGTGCAGTCTATCCTGGAGTAGATATATGTGGTGGTAGCCAGAAGGGGCAATGTGTGTTTACTTTCTCTGCCTTGGCATCACTCTCCCACTGCTCCCCTCAGTGCTGAAGCAGCCTGCTTTGGAGTCAGCTGAAACAGCAGTGCTGGAGGTGCAGACCTGGTAGGAACATGGAAGTGAGGAGGGAAAGTCTGCCCTCTGCCCCAGTTTTGTCACGGAACTTCCTAGTTAGGTACCCACTTGACCCTGCAAGTTGTCTTGTCTTTGGCTCTACAAATCCAAAGTAATTGAGCTGTTCAGGAAAAAATAGATCATAAAGGTGTGAAAGGCAAATATAATCTGAAGATAAACCATGCACAGTCAATGGAGCTGGGGCTGTGAAGGTAGCTTCTGGAGAAGATTAAATGAATCAGAAAGCAGACGCTTTTGAGCATGCATTGCAACATACATTCTTTGACAGAATTCTTCCCCTAGCGGCCCCTGGCCATCTGCAGACCTCCCCAGACTAAACCTAAGAGCCTTTCTGTAAATAAAGAGAGGACAGGCTCTGGAGGCAATCTGGATCTCTGTGAAAAGCCTCTTTGTTCCAGTCTGCAAGGGCTGGAAAATTCTTAGGCAGCAGAACTGTGGATGCCGGCAGAAACAACTCCTCCTGCTGGTTTGGCTCTCTGATGGGAGAGCGAGTGGCTGGCTCTGCTGGTGGATCTGAGACCCCATCCCCGCAGCTGAGGGAGACTGGCAAACTTACTGGGGCATCTGGAAAATGTAAAACCTTATGTAGTGTTTGGGGCTTGCTCTCCCTGACTGCTTTCTGCTTCTCCTGGTGCGGGATGGTGGATAGTTTCCAGCTGAAACCGTTGATGGAAAATTCCTGCTAAGGAAGGAAAAGTAGAAGCTTAATTCTGGTAAAGACTGTAGTGATGGGCTGGGGCCAAACCTAGGAAGATCAGGGCATGGGCTGGTGCCATCCCACTGTGCTTGTTGTCTGTGAGGGATGCTGGGGTGCTTCTGCTGCAGTCAGGATGGGGGATGGTGAGTCAGGGACCTGCACTGCTTTCTCTGGTTGTTCCTTTCTCTCTGAAGTAGGTGAAGCTCATGAAAATGTCATAGCTCAGCAACCAAACTGGCAGTGGTTACTGTTTGGAGAGGATGCCCTATGAGGAGAATGTGTGGAGCATCTGAATTAGTTCCCAATGGAAATACTCTACAAATAAAGTTGCATTGTTTAGTTATAAGTTTCATGCTGGAATAGTTAATCTTGAATGTATATACGGGAGAGCACCCAGAAATTAGCATTACATTATTGATTAATGACAGATTTGGCTGAATTTGAAAGCCTATTGTAAATCTGAATATCAACTATTGGATTAACAGAATTTCTGACCAGTCCTAGGACTTGTAGACTCCCTCAGGCATTGTTGAAAAGGTTTTGTTTTCATTCATTTTTCATATTCAAATTTGGTAACGTTTGTTTCCTGTTGCCAGTGTTCCTGTTCCTCTGTTTCTTGGTTACTATTCTGAAAAAAAATCTAGGCTTTGGCTTTTGAGGGAAAAGGATGTGGAGCAGGAAAAAAAGATGAAGGCCCTTTGGAAGATTTGTGGAATTTGAAAATGTTACAAGTGAGGCCAATCACCATTTTAAAAATTGCTATTCAAGTATTTATTTCGGACAGAAATGTAGGCGTCCTAGGAAACCCTTACCTGCTTTTGTTCTAAGGCTCAGGACATTCTCCCTGCTGTATTTCTCCCTCTGCTGAATACTTTATCTTCTGCAGGTGTCAGTGGAGGGTTTCATAACACACTGCTTGGTTCACTCTTGCCCTAAGATCATGGTGCAGCTTTGCACTTTGCATCTTTATAAATAAATCATCAGCTTTCACAAATTAATCACCTATTGTCTGAGGTGGGCAGAATATTTTAATGACATCTAAGTTAAGAATTGTGATTTTTAAATGTTTGGTTTGTATTTTTGACCTGCTGTAGTTAGAATTTATGCCCAAGGAGGTATAGAGAAAAATAGGACAAAAAGGCTCAGTGAGCTGCAGCTGTAACAGAGACCCATGTCCTCGGTGTTATTATTATTCATGACTCATGGTGTAACTGTAGGATGCAAGAGTCACATTCTTTGGCAGCTCAGGTCTGGGCATTGCTGAAACATAGGACTGAAATGGCCCAAAGCTTTTTCCTGATGAGAAATAACAAAGGGAGCTATGTACCAGAGCACAGGAAAACAGCAAAATGTCAGGATGTGAAGAGGTGTTTGTGTGCTCAGAACTCACCTGGTTTTCTACTGTTCCAGCTGGACATCTCAAAGCTGTTCCTGCTCCCTGCAGATCTTGCCACAGGCACTCCTGGAGGCCAGGCAGTCTCACTTGCAGCACATCAACCTCAATATTGACCAGTGTGGTGGGCTGCAGGCATGTTGTACATCCCTCTCAGAGCCTGCTGTAATACTCTTATGATATTTTAAGAGTTCTTTCTGTTGTATTAAGAACATCCAATTGAGGCTCCGCTGATCCTTTTTGGCAAAGATCCTTTTTGGCTCTTCTCTGAGCCCTTTGAACTCAGCACTACACTGGGAGGCATCCAGGGTTTTGCTTTACTCTCCTTTTGGGAGTGGGACCTCCAGGAGCAGTCTTGCATCTCATTCCATGCTCTAAATAGCAAAGCTCTTTCTGTGGAAAAGTAGACTTTCAAGATTCCTGAGGAAATAAAGACTACTGAATAGTGCGTTGTGGGCTTTAGTGCCATGTGTATGACAGGTAGGACACACTTAAAAAAAGAAAAAAAAAAAAAAGGCTTCAAAGATTGTTTAAGAAAAATTAGTGAATATAAAAGATGAAATAGANAATAGAAGTAAAAGTGTTTCTCCTGGCCTCTGCCACCCACTTAGCTTCAGGGCAGGTTGAGAGGTAGGACTGGAAGCATTGAGAGGGCAGAAATGCACTGAAGTGCAGGACACGGGTGCCTGGGACTGCAGGGTCCCTGGCTCAGATGGGATGTCTGAGTGCTCATTGAATCCTACCCAGAGACACCAAGGAACATGTCTTGGGGAGTTAAGTACACACAAATGGTTTAAGCAAACAGCAGTGAAGGGAGGGGATGAGGGGTGAGCCTGCAGGGCTTTTTCCCAGGGACTGTGCTCTCGTATTTAGTAACTTGAGCAAAACTGTGCTGCATCCC
>VZUA01006903.1:33815-47888 GCA_013401035.1 Horornis vulcanius
TTTTTTTTTTGTTGTTTTTTTTTAATTTTAATTTTTCCACATGTTAAAAACTGTAGGTGTTCAGTTGGTTGTGATTTGATATGATAGGTTACATAGGATGTGGGTTTGATCTGGATCCCATTGGCGTTTGACTAGTTTGTTTCTTAGACCTTTGCTTTCTGAGTCTTCCTCTTCTGGAAGAGCAGTTTATGAAACAGGTGCTTGTGGGTTTTTCATCTCGTATTCTGTAGTGTTGGTTTGTTTTCTGCTGTTACTCTCAAACCTCTGGACATAAAGTCATTTGATTGTAAGTGTGTAGTCAGTATCTTTACGGGCTTTGAGTGTGGGGATAGCTTGCAGACAGTTTGTACACATGCATGTATGTAAGTACTACGGTATTATAAGATGTGTGAGGAAACATGGATGTATTGGAGGTTTTTAATGAATGAACAAACCGTACAGTAAGTTCTGTTGTTTTGGTTAAGGCAGATGATTGTAAATTTCCTGTTACAACCACTTTAAATTTCTTCAGTGTGAGTGAGAAAGTGCTGTAAATTCAAATACAAGGCTAAAAGACTTGTGCACTAAATGAAAAATAGTGACTGATGGCTGATCTTAAATAATTTTTTCTAACTGTTATGCTGGTTTGGATCTGGATGTATTATTTCTTCAAATAAATTACTGTACTACTATAGCTCAGATCTGAACCATTCACCACCACAAATCTGTGAGAGGGTTTTCCTAATGAAAGAACTGAAGCTTACTGAAGCACAGGTGACAGCCAATTAAAGGCTAGTTGTCAGGACTGAGGAGAAGATATTTTAATTTTCCTAGATATTTTGGAAAGAGAATGCTAATTTTGATACTTAAAAAAGAAAGCTGAGGGTTTTTTTGCTGCAAACATTTATCCAGTCTAAATGACTTGAAATACAGTAGAAGTGTTATAAATTTTTAGTATTCGGGGTAGCCAGGGCATCTGTATAGCTTTTGAGGCTCAAGAGATCAGAAAAAGGCAATAATTTGCTGTCAAAGAAAATAGGTTGTTCTGTTTCTTGCTGCTCTATAAGTTCTTAGCAGCAGTGGTGTGGGAAGTCTCTTAACACATTGGTTAGGGAGCACATGCAAATGTGCTTTTAATATTTTCACTGAATAAATAAAATACAAAAAACAGTGGGTGAAAAACTCTAAGTGATGTAATATGCGATCAAGTAATTTAGCATGTCATAATATTTTTTTAGTGTGTATTATTGCTATGCATTTTTAAATAAGCACACTGCAAACAGTTTACTCTATTCTTGTAAATAAAAGAAGATAAATGTATAATGTCTTGTGTAAAGATCACGTTCTCTGTGCTCTCTTGGGCAATTGCCTGTTTGTCTATTTCAGTGTTTGTCTTCATCTTTTCTGAACAGATCACCAAGCTGTCAGGATATTGTGGTTAATTAAAAGCATTCATGTTCTAGAAGTGATGCTTAAGATCTATTGTTTTGTGTTGTTTTTCATGTAACAACTTGGAAGAAAATTATAACTTGAAATGCCAGACTCTTTCTGGGTCAGATCTTAACAAAAAGTGGTACTAGTAAAAATGTTTCTAAATATTTGGATACAAATGTAAACTTTAGTCTTTACCAGCCTGTCAACTGAATTTATTGGTTTTTTTGTTTTTTTTTTTTTTTTTTTTTGGTTTTTTTTGTAGTCATTGCTGCTTTAGTTACCTTGCATTGTGAAGCAGCTAGAAAGCCATAAAGGTGGCACTGTCAATACAGGCTGTGTGTTGGTTATTGAGCTCTGATCTAAAGTCACTCTCATGAGTCTGTATTGAGACACATAAAGTTTTACACCTGCTCAGGGCTGTGTGGGGCCCATCCATGCCTGTTTTTATTAGAAGAACAAACTATGTAATTTTTTCTTAGGCTTGTAATTGGGAAGCTGTGTGCCACATGAAGAATTTAGGAGAACTGCAGAAAATCATAATTTCTCTATAGACCAATTAAAAGAAATTAACAGGATTTTCATTTGGCACTTAAAAAAAAAGGTGGTGTGCCACAGGATTTCACAGATGGGGAAAAAGTAATTTTGCAGGTATGTCATTTGTTCTTTCCTCTCAAACTGAGAGAATGAAGGATAAAACACTTTGAATGGCCATCTCTGTATGTTATTGATTATATTGGAAACACTTTTTTCCCTTCAGTGGTTAGCAAAAAAACTTTAAATGAATGTGCTATAATCTGTTATAAATGATAAGTGCTTGATTTTTCCACAGAGATCTTCCATACCCTTCATATCACTTCTGTGACTTGTGATGAAAGGAAAAAGTCTTTTTTTCTGTTGTTCAATTAGCATTTATTATTTTCTGCTTTGGATATGACTCCTCTTTGATTAAGTAGTCTGTTAGTACTGATCTACATATAGCTCCAAGTTATCTCTTAAGAGACCTCTTCTGCACTTAGAATAGTGTTTGATGGTGACCAAAGCTGCCTATAAAATAACTTTTGGTTATTGTGTTTTTAAAGGAAGCTCCTTTTTGGTCACAGAATGACCAGTGATCTGTTTGCCTCCCTTCTTTCTGCACCAGTGGTGGATGCTGATGGCTGAGTGGTGTTTAGTGGATAGGATACTAGTTCCTGGATGGTTATGCAAGGTTTAGATATTTATAATTGGTATTTTTTAGCATTATTAGCCTGTGCTATGCCTGCACATCTGTGTAAAGACTTGCTATGGAAAAGCATTTTTCCTTTTTATGATCTTACCTGTAGTGTGAAGTAATGTTTATGGAGCTGATTTATATCTTTGAAAGGCATCTTGTGCAGATAGGTGAGCTTTTCTCATTGCAATTGCTTTTGGGAAGGAATGCTGTGGGATGATTGCCTTACAGTGGTGAAAACACTGCTGTCATCATGGGCTTGAAAAAACAGATGAGTCTTTGCTATGATTAATTATGGAAAAAAGACAAACTCACTTAAAATCTGTCATGGTAGCTTGGAATGGTAATATATAATTAAACAGTAAGGCATAGCAGGAAAAGCATTTTTAGAAGATTGCGCCTCTGGTGCATTTAAAGATATGAGCTCTCTCTAAATCGAGAGGAACTTAATTCTCCTCAAATACATTTGACTGAAAGACTGCTTTGAGAAATTGTAACTTAGTTTTGGACTTCTGGGGCAAGGCTTATTCCAAAGAACTGCTACTGCTGTCTGTCTGTCCCCCTGCCCCCTGAAGCGACACTTATTTGGCTGGCAGCCCCCTTGCTCCTGGAGAGCTCCTGGGATCTCCCTGCCCCATGATGCCACGTGTTGCCTTTGGAACCAGTTCCTTTAGTTGTGTCTCTCGCTGCCAGATAACTACAGGCCAAAAGTGCTGCTTCTCCTTTTCCACTTGGCTCTATTGGTGTGAAGCTGTCAGGAGTTGTCATAGTTTCCTATGGACCCTTCAGATTCTGTCAAGTGGGTGCAGAGTTGGTGTAGCTGGATTTGCACTGTGTGAACTCTTCAGGGACATGGGCGCAGAGTGTGTGCGGATAGGGTGTTAAAGACGAGTGACAAACTTGCTCTTGTTTCTAGCCACTGAAATGAGTTTTTTTAGGACTAAGCCTTTGGGTTGCTGTAGCCTGGCTCCTTTCTGTCAACTGTATCACTTCCTTTTCTTGGGCTGTCTGGTGGGGACAGATTGGATGCTGCAATGAAGACAGTTCTAGGGTATTGCCTAGCATTTATGAAATGACAGATATAGAAGTACCAGGCTGGTTTCTTCTAGCATCCTGATTGGTAGGTGAAGAAATAACATATGCTGCTCTGTGTGTTTGAAGCACGACTCTGCCTTGGAATAGAATTTGAGGCTCCTCAGGGAGGGAAAAAACCCAACCCAAAACTCAAACCATAAAAGCAGCCCATGGATTTGCACGTGCTCTGCCAGGAAAGGAGGATGTAACCCTGAGCAAGAGCTGCTATGTGAGGCACTGTGTCTGGTGTGTTAAATGTTTCTAAGGAGGTCTAAAAGCTACTGTGGGGAAGGGGTTGCTGCTGTGGGAACCCCGCACTGATGAGGATCCTGTGGAGGAGGAATGCCTAGGTGAAAAGCAAACTAGGGGCAAGGTGGGGTTTCTTTCTATGCCTTCCCCTTTGAAGCTCTGTCCCTCCTTCTCCTCTCAGGTCTGGGGAAGGAAGGAAGGCTCTCATACAGTAGCATGAAAGTATTATAATGTGCAAAGAAATTCTTAAAGCTCACAACACTGGGCAGCTTAGCAAAGAATTAGCTGGGCTGTGTTAACTCTAATAACTGCTCCTTGTTTTGACTTTCCCCTAGACAGTTTGTCCTTGCAGAGTCACTTGTCCATGGTGTGTGTTGGGGTTGACTCTTGTGAGCAGGGCAAAGTAGGAAAGTATTGTTATTAAAATCTTTTGAATACAAGTAAGGCATGGAAGGGGAAGAGCATGTGGGCTTGAGCTGAGCTGAGCTGATAATGTTGTTTCAGGGCAGTGTAGTTGCTCTGCTGCCAGGTAGCAGTGTGTCTTGGTGTGCCTAGAGCCTGCATGATCTACTTTTCAAGTGTTGCACGGTATCCCTCCTTCAAAGGAAAACCCACAATTAGAAAAGCACAGCTGATTCCACTTATTTTGGGAACTGAGGCACTCCTACCACGAAGTTGTAGAGAACTGCATTTATTTGGATGCCTTAATGACAGTCTGAAGAATGAATAACAGGGTTTAAACATTGTGAGGTGGGAGGGAGGAGTTTCTTTCTGTGACTCCTTATTGTGTTTATGAAAGAATAAGTTATGGTGCCCTGTACCTTATCAGAAGTCTGTTTTATGTCTTTCTCCCCTCCCCCAGTGTGTTCTGGGGATGCAGCTGAGCTGTAATTTCAGAAAGTGACAGTATATTCTCAGAAGAAAGCTGGGAGTTTTAAAGGTAGCAACAAAAATGACAGCCTAAGGAAGCAGAACAGTCCATTGGAATCTGTGGGTTTGACAGAAGCAATGGTAGGGCTCTGTTGCAGGCTATAGTTTTGGGAATGAGGCAAAGAACTACTGATTTGTAAATATACCCAGCTGCAAAGGCAGTGAAACAGGGACCATCAAGAAGGAGTCAAACTGTTATTTATTTATTAGGATATGATGTCTCTGAGCCTTTTCTTTGAAAAAACATTGACCTGATGCTGCCTTGGAGAGAATAAAAAGAGAAACTTCATTTATTGGGCCTGTGCTGGGCTGAGCCCTGAGTGAAGCCTTAAAACAAAAAAGGAAATTAACTGAAATACAAATACTTGCAGTTATCTTATCTATGGGACCAGCAGGTAGGGAGTACAGAGTCACTGCCCCTGACTCCAGGTGCATATCCTAGCAGTGGAGAGACACTGACATGGCTGTAGGTGGTGCTTGCAGAGGCTGGGCCTGGGCTGGGAGCTGGTTGTCAGTGGGGAGGCTGTGGAAGATGCTCAGCTCTGACAGAGGGTGTGGGCAGTTCCAGTTCCTGCAGCCAAGGGCAGGGTTGACTTTGGATGTGTTTGGGGATGCATCTTCCCTCTGACGTTCTGGCCAGCTCTGGATGAGAGCTGCAGCCACGGAGAGGCAGTTGTTTGTCAGTGGGGACATCTACACATCTACAACTGTGGCAGTGACCTTGTGAAGGTTTCTTTCAGAAATATATTCACTCTTTAAGTTGCATTTTTAGGTATTCATTAATCCGTTTAATGCATGGGACAGATGCTTTATCAAATGTGTCAGAATTCCAGAGAAGAATAACATGAGTTATGTAGCTTAATTGTAGCTCCTCTTGTAAGGAGGCAGCTCCTGTGCTGCAGAAGCATTCTCTAGCAGCCTACCATCTTTTCAGGTGTGTGGGTCTTGTGCTGGATATGGAAGATGTGGTGAAAAGCTGTTGAATCTCTGTCTGGTGGAAGATTGACTGTGCATTTCAGTAAGAGACCAACTTCTATCTCAAAAGCACAAGGACACATGGTGGGAGGAAGGGATCTGGCTACATGATGGGGATTAGATTTGATAAATATTCTTAAGGTTATTCTGATGATCAGTATGGAGAATGTACAGCAGTACTTTTCAGGCATATGCTGGTCATGAAGTTCTTTTCTGGACTTCAACGTCACCTTGTTATAAACCAGGAGGACCTACCATCCAAAACTGAGAGATTTTGTAGTGGAATTAGACAAACATTTGAGGACAGTCAATGGCTTATGCATTTAGCTGTGGAGAAACATGCAATTAAGCCATGAAAGAACATGCTTTGATGGGTCTATGTAATTCATTCCACAAATAACTTTAGTTAGTTCCCATGTACTCTGCTTTTATTTCCTAGCATTGAAATGTGGCTTTTTGCCCTGCCCCCCAATTTAGATCATGGCAGAGAACCAAAGATGAAATATGCTCCTATAATGTTATGTAATAATTTATTGATCAGAGAAAAGTGGTATGATGGGTAAGTTCTGAAATGTTTTGCTAGCTATTTTTGTTCTTGATTTACCACAGTATCCTGGATGAGCAAAGAGCAGCAGTCTTTGCATGAATAACAAATGGGGATTTATTTGAACACTTTATGGGAGTACACTGGGAATAGAGCAAAGGTTTTTGGTTTCTGTGTTGTTTTAATAGTTATCTTATAAAATGATTGTATTAACAGAAGAGAATAAATAAAGCAGTGTTTAAATGCCAACAGACCAAAGCCTTTCTATTGCTTCTTTCCAGGCTTTTGCTTCTGTTATAGCTTTATAATGAACAACAGCTATGGTCAGCATAAATCATTTCCAGAGAGAGTTCATCACCCTTATTTTCCTGGTTTCTTCATGTACATCTTGTTCTTGGATGAGACTTGTGGAAATTCACAGGAACATTGTGTTAACACCGTGCATCTTTCAGCTTCCACAGTCTTTTGTCAAGAAAGTCTGGTGGCGTCCTTCTGAATATAGTTTTGCTCTCTCTGGAGTAGTGATGTGTAATTGCTTTGTTTTGAGTGCTTTTCCTCTATGCTCAGGAATTTTTGTCTTGGACCTGGCTGTTGTGTCCAATTTAAGGCTTATTGGTTTGTTTTATTGAGCTTTAAAAAAATAGTTTTCTTAACTTAGTTAACACACTTTTCATTTAGAATAGAGTTTAAGTTTAATCAGGGAGTTATTAAAATATTCACTCTGGTCTTCATACTCAAGTACATTCTTGAATACTCACTTTATGGTCTGTGCAGAGGAGTGCTCTGTTTGACAGTGTCACTTGCACAGTGCCCAGGTTCTTGCTGGTGAGGATGCTGTGTTCCACTGGTACACTGAGATTGGGAGCATTGAGCTAATTCAGGACAAAAGGACATTTTAAAAGAAGCACCTACCCCCACCCCTGTAAACCACTGTTCTGCTTTCACCAGACATTTAAGAATTTATTAAAGTTGTGAAACATACTTTTGGAAGATTACATTGTTATCTTGATAGGACAAATTAAATGTTGACAATTGTATATATGTGGAAATGATTTTATACTTATGTGCATAATCAGCATGTTCAAAATGGAAAAGAAGAAAGGGAGAGTTCAAATGGAATCTTGACCATTGTCAGAAATCATGCCATTCTGTGTTGGGCTTATTTCTATTTTGAAGGCTATTTAAACCCAGTTCAAGTTTATTTGCCTGCTGAATGCTAACTGAAAGTTCCTTGGTTACAGGAGAATCAGTACTGAAAAAAAGGAGATTGAATGAACTCTGCTATTCATCATTTCAGTCAAGTGTTTTACAGAGTCCATAGATGTCAGACTCCTAACCTGATGTTCCGCACTGCTGCCTCTGCAGATTCTTTTTGCTCTCTTCGTTTCCCTCCCCAGTGAAGAGGTCAAGTTTTTGCAATTATACTCCAGTGCAAGTAAGAAGCTTCTAATGCCCAGGTGCATCATAGTACTACTTGGAAAACTTGTTTCCATAGATATGCTTTCTTATCCAAAAAAAACCCAAAACCAAACCTTAGATCAGTCAAGACTTAGAGAGCTGTTGAGATGCAGGCATAGAGTGACTGCTGCATCAGCCATAGTGGTGTCTGTTTCTTCTCAGTCCTCCTGCAAAGCCTCTCCTTGAATGACACTTCTGCAGAATTTGGCAAAGGCCTTTTTATGCCAAAAGGATTAATGCACTGTCTTCGTCTTTCTTAGACATCAAGGCAGGAAGGAGCATGAGAACCTGCTATGAAGGCTCAGGACTGAATTCTTGGGGTCTTTATGTAGATCCTTCTCTGGAGAGAAGTGAGGCATGGACCTGAGAAACCAAATTGCAGATTTTTTTTTTTAATCTAAAGCAGCTCTTTAGAAAGATTTTCATTTAGGCTACAATGAAGTAAGTGGTTGCTAAAACTTGGGAAACTTGAAGTTGATAAATTCCATGTAAACTGTGCTGTGTTCATATTTGTTTTAAGAGGGGAAATAATTTCTATACTAGATCATTAGGGTTGTCTTCCAAATCTTCAAGCTAGGAATTTCCTGACTGAGACCTTTTCTACCTGTAACCTGCTGGAGTGGGTTTTCTGTCACTGCATGGTGAGTAACTTGCCCTTCTTAGCAGACAGTGTTAAATATTTCATCATTGGTAAAAGATAGTAGTTACTTTGCTTACATAGTGACTAACAGTATTGGGTGTGTTCATCTCCTTGAAGAAAACAGACAGACTGTACCTTTTCTGACTTTGAAAAACAAACAGACTAAGTCTAATCAAACCCCCCCAAAACTCTGGTTTACAAGATCAGTTATTTTTGAGCAAGGTGCTCAACAGGGTTGTGGTGTGACAGCCCTTTGTGTGTTGTAGGGTACCATATCTAAAGAAAGGAAGTGTGTTCATTCAAGCATTTTTGCTTTCCTTAGGTAAGGGTGTGTGCAATAGGATGAAATAACAATACTTGGCCTTGCAAAATGGGAATTTTGGAGGGTAATTAACCCTTGCTAGCTTCAGACGTATTCTCCCTCTTGGAGGAACAGTGAAATTAATGCTGGGAATGCCGTGGTGAAGGTGGGATCCCATGGTCGGGCATGTCTGAGGCATCAAGTGAGACAGTGTGTTGGTGGTAATGTGCCTTTTCATGTGTCACACTGTATAAATTACAGTCCCCAAAATAGATGGAGCAAACTGGAAAAGTGTGTACTGGACTGAAGCAAACTTTGTGTTCATGCGTCTCCTGTTAGCACTAGTGGTGGTTTACTACCACTTGCGAGACTGGGATATTTTACTTCTCAAATTGAGCCTCCATTTTATAAAGATGGTATTTACTAGCCTGCTCTCTGTCTGAGCGTATAAACTTGCCTCAATGTATGTAGCTGGTTTGGCTGGCAGAATCTGAACTTGAAGGAGGATGCTTTGGATGCTGGATTTAAAATGTGGGATCTTGAGTCTGGTGAGATGCCTGTATTAGAAAGGTTTTGTGGCATGTACAATCCAGGGGTGCATGTAAAATATGAACATCGATTGCAGCATAGAATGGCCATCCAGGCTAATTTACAGCCAGGGTGACTCTGTGCTTGCTGGAGACATTGATTTATTATTATTTGTCTTGTCTCTGGGGATGACTTGTGACTGAATGAATAATGTTTAAAAATAGATGTCCTGTTCAATTCGAAGTATAAGGATAATAATTTTTGAACATGAAATGTAGTTAAAAATAATTATCCAAAATAAACTTAGAAGCCCATAGCTTTTCTTTCTGAAAAACATACTTGTGTTCTTTCTAGAAGTTGCTTTTTTTGTGTGTGTGAACATGTTCTCTTATTCTTTGCCTTGTTCAACTTCATGGTTTTTCTCCCAGTTGAAGGATGATTGATTCTGTGTGTGCTGCAGAGTGTATGGGGAAAGAGGAAAAGAGCTGGAGATACTTTTTTTTTTTTTTTTTCTTCTCCTGCTGTCATCCAGGTATGAGGGAAGGGTAAAGGGATGAATGTGGCAGTGCTGGTTCCCACTGCCCTGGGACGTGTCCTGACGTGTGGCAGGGCTGTGTGTTGACACCCGAGGCCCCCTGTGCTTCTGTTTTTCAGGCAGCATCTTCTCTGTGCTGTGAACAGAAGGCAATTAGAGACAGTCTGAAAATCCAGTGAAACAGGTGGAAAATGTCATAGGTTTTTTTTTGTTGCTGGACTCCGTTGCCTCCTTGGCTTCACCTTCCTGTCCTGGCAGGTATTTGCAGGGAAAAAAGGAATCCTCAAGGGTTTAGCTGCTGTTTTAGATCATCTTCACAGAAGATAACTCCAGTGAGGTCAGGATTGTTTGCAGAGCAATGTCTGTGAATATTTGTACAATGAAGAATTGGTGGAAGATGAACTGAAGGCAGTAATTTCAGAGGAGAGACATGAGGGCCTGGTGCTCCCAGTGCAGCTTGGTGGGGAAAGAGCCCTTAGCTACAGTAGTGGGAACACAGAGCTGAGGGGTTCTGAGGCATCTTCCCCATAGGTTAATGGAGCAGTTGGTTTGTCACCATGGTGGAGCCATGTGCTGGGATGCTGGCACAGACAGACTGCATGGCTGTCAGCATCTGCCTGCTCTGCAAGCACCTGATTCCTGGCCTGGCCACTGAGCACTGGGAAAAATGCACATCCAAAGGGGTCACCTTTTCCAAAACTGGCTAGGGGCACATTTGGAGTTGTACCTGTCTTTCCTGCCACTGCCTCCTGTAATTAGAGCCCTCATGCCAGCTTTTGTCATTGTTGACAAGTTTTTGTCACTGTTCAAATTTTCAGAGGGCTCAAACCACTGACCATTCTACTGAGTACCTGACTGCAGTGTAGGATGAGATGGGCCCATTCCTGATGTATTGCACAGAGAGAAGGTGTACCAGGAAGTGAGTGAGGGGCCAGAGAGCATTGAGGGCATTTTGTAATAAATTAGGGAAGTCCCAAAACCTTCTGGGCCAGGGTGTTTGTACATGTTTCTGTACTGGATAGGTACTGCTCAATGATCATGTCAAAAGCTGTAGGCTGAAAAGAGGAATTTAGTGGTGGGCTTGGTGGTGCTAGTTTAGTGGTTGGACACTATGATCTTAGAAGTCTCTTCCAACATAAATGATTCTATAATTCTGGAAAACTTGCTGCTGGAATATGCTGGTCTAAGTGGAAGAGCAGGCTTGCAGTAAGTCTTGATTAATTCCCACCCCTCCTTCAGAAGAAAGACATTGTAAGGACATTAGGAGCTGGAGAAATGGAGCATTGCTTTCCTTTTTCTTCTCCAGCAGAAGACAACCACAACAAACCCCTCCATTGCCCATATTGACAGCCATCCAGCCCCCAGCCCTGACGGTGGTTGCAAGGATGTGGTGTTACCATGATAAACAGCCATTGTGTTGCAAGGAGGGCTGGCCAGCACACAGGGACAGTTCTGATCCATTCTTTTTAACAAAAACCCATTGCAGGATAAAGAGGGATGCCATTGCTCTAGTTGTTTACCTGAGACGAGATAATGGTGTGGTACTTATGTTTGTGTCAGAGCCCAAATAGTTGGGATGCTTAGAAAGGAGGATAGCTTAGGGCTGTATATAGAAGGAAAATATGTCACCACAGAGATAATGATGGACCCTTTGACAAGAGATGGTGTCCGTGTTTGCCTGGAGGAAATGTGGGGGATACATATGGGGACCTATTTCCTTGGTTTGCCTGGTGCAAAAGTGAGTGCTGAGTATGATGCAGGGTATGCATAGTACAGAGTGTGCTAGCTTGGGCATGATGGTGCTCTGGCATCTGGCACTGTGGTAACAAGTGTGCTTAGAGGGGCATTATGTAGGGCTATTCTGGTTAAATATCTCCTAGCTTTATGATCTGTTGCATTCATTCATATCCTGAAGTGAACAATGGGGCAAACTGTGGTTGGCCCATTTGAGGTCTGGCTCTTGATTACTTCCTGGGTGAGGTTGCTATCCTCAGTGTTCCTAAATTCCCACAGGAATCTCGTGCCATGTGCATTTTGTCAGTAAGTGCAGCTCTGCCCCAAAGAGGAATTTGAATGTGGTACTTCTGCTCCAGGGCACTTCGACATTGCAGGAGATCTTGCATTTTGCAGCTACTTTAATGTTGCTCTTACTGGTTCACTTGAATGCTACACCTAAATTAGAGGTTACTGGGTTAGGTCAGGGATCACTCTAGCATGTAAATGCCCTCTTCTGAGGCAGATAAAATTTCTTCAGTAGGAATTAGGGTAGAAAAAGAAGAGGAGTGTATATTACCTGGTGGATAGCTTGTGGCTTTATGTATTAAGAACATAATTTAATGCTAATTTATTTTCTGTGTTCTGGGCAAAATATCACATGAGATGTAGAGGCTTCTTTGCCTATTAACTAGGCAGGGTGCCTTGGCATTGAGAAAACTAGTGTGAAAGCAGTGAAGGGTTCTAAAAGCCCTGACTGGTTGTAGGCATGTCAGTTTTGATTTTACTGTCTTTTTGCAATACAGTGTGGAAAAGGTTCTGTGCTGCTGTATTCATCCTTAAAGGATTCAGTCTCCTTAGTGTAGTTGATTAAGTTTAGTTTCAGAATTAAGTCTGTGACTGACAGTAGAGGCTTCTCTCAAGTATCCAGATCTGTTGAACGGCCTTTAGAGGAAATGGGATACACTTCAAAACTTTGCAGCTGGCTAGGAAAAATTTGTTCATGTTGTGTAATGTATTCAGTGGAGAATTTGTTTGAAGGGTGATTTGGACAGAAAGAAAGTTAAATCTCTAAATCTACTGCTGGTTGTTGCCCTGCAAGTCCTGATGCATCCTTTCTTTCACAGTGTTTCCATGCTGCTGTTGGGCAGAGGATGCTGGGGTGGAATAGAAACCATTAGTCAGGTGGTAAAAACGGACTGTGTCTATATAATGTTCAAATAAAGTGCTAAGAAAAATGAAGACTGCTTAGAAATGTTTTGCTGATGAATTTAGATTCCATGCTAATTCTCACCTCCATTTGTTATAGCTGCTTATTTTGGCCCTGCATTTTCTGGCTTTAACTTATGTTTGTCCCCACATAGTAAAAATTGAAAGTGTAATGTTCAGTTGAACTTCATTTTGCTGCCTGGGGAAAGAAGGAAGGGGTTAAAGAACATGAGTACTTAGGATACACTGCAATGCTGAAAGATGGTAATGTACTGTAGTGATCATCTGAAACAATTATGTGGCTGAGAGAAGTGCAACCTGATTATGAAAGTATTCTGCATAATTTGTGTGGATATGGTAAGGAGGAGAGAAATTGTGAAATGAATTGAAACTTTAAATTAGTTTCCTTCAGCTGGAGAAGTCTGTTTTCTTATGGATTTGAGGCCTTATGCTCTCTAATCTGACTTTTTTTTTTCCCCTCCATACCAAAATGCACACAATTATTTTTCTCCTACTGATGGAGGGCAGAAAGCAGGAAAAAGGGGTTTTGTTCCTCCTAAGATATTATGTGTGCCTGGTATTCTCATTTGTAATAATGTTCCTTTCATAGTCTTCCAGCATTCAGAAAGGACCTTAACTTGCTATCCTATTAAAAACCTCTTGTGCTGCCAAAAAAATGTAAAAATGTAGAAGTTGGAGACTCAACTCTCATCTACAATACAATGGAAAAAAGGAAATGCTATGTTTTTGGCACTCCCGAATTTTAGCAGAGCCAAAAGGTTATCATCTGACAGAGCAGATGAATGGTAATTAAGATAACTGGTGTTACTGGAAGTCTTTAAAAAGCAATTAAATTAACTGTTTGATCTTGGTGAGAATCTGTGGCTGTGAGTCGGATTTTGATCTGGATCTGTTATCTGGGATACAGTGTGGTGTAAGTAGGGGAAAAGTAATGTGTGTCAATTGTGTGAGACTTTTTTTTAAACTGCTTTGTATCTATATTGTGGTATACTTAATAGACGCTATATTTTTTCTCTTTCTCTTTATCCCTCTCCTTTTTGGATGAATAAATTGAACTCTGCTACAGTTTGGAATCTGCAAGGTATCACAAAAGCCTTTTTGGAAAGGCTGAAAATTGTAAAATCTAATTTCAGTGAAAATTGGTGTATGATATAGAGCTTGCACCTTCTATGTAAGGTGGATATAGTTAAAAGAGTTATAAACCCTATTTTGCAGACAATTATTTTCAGACCTAAGTATTGAAATAATGCAAAAAATAGGAACAAAAGAGAAT
>VZUA01006909.1:0-32624 GCA_013401035.1 Horornis vulcanius
GCAGCCCCTGGGGGCAGGTGATCTGACACGGGGCTGGATGCAGCTTTGCTGTTGGACAGGCAGCAGCCTCATGTGGGTTTTGCACTCCGTGGGCTTAGAGCTCTTCCGGTTTTGAAACACACGTTCTAAGCTGGGCTACGCTTCCCCGTGTCTCTGACACCTGAAACCCAGCATTAGATTTATGAAGCTCGCAAGGCAGCCTCGTGAGATGTTTGCCAGGACATGAGGCTAATAATTTAATCAGGTGAATTCAGACGGGGTCCTGCGGCAGCTCGGGTTGCGTTATATAACGGGATCTATAGGAGACTTTGCTGGGTGATAGGCTGGATGCTGCACAGCCTTCTCCAGGATGGCCATTAAAGAGAAAGCCTGCCTCCGTTCTGTACCCTGTCCAATGTCATGAAGTTTCACGAGGAGAGAAAAGCGTCTTCCTTTCCATAAAACTGCGGCAGGGCTTTGAAAATTAAAATTATTTGGTTTTATAACAGAAAAAAATTGTGTTGTGGCTGCCTGCTTCCAAAGCAGCAGCCAGAAATGGTGCAATTCAGTCTAAGAGACTGCATACAGGTTTCCATCTGTCTTTGGAGCGGGTTTAGCGATCCAGCCAGCTGTCCCCACTGAGGCACTTCACCCCACAGACCTGCAAAGTCTATTAGTGCATGTTATCAGGGGTCTGGGGCAGGTGGCTGGGTGAGAACTGCTGCTCTCCTCAGGCACATGAGGTCTCCTGGGCCAGTAGGACATGCTCACTTGCCCATCCTTCCTTGGTGGGTTTGATTAGTGTCTGCCCCACACTCAGTGCCTTCGCACCCTGCCACTGCATGGCTCTGACCGTGTGACTGAGGGCACTGCTGCAGTGTGTGACAACACAACACACAGGACCTGAGAGCAGGAAAGACTCAAAAACTGCAGCAGAGATTGTGCCTGCAGAGGCAACACAGAGATTTGCTTTGCAACAGACAGAGGATCGGGTAGGGAGGGACCAGCACATAGGAATCTCAGCTCTTTGGACCATTTGGACCCCACTCATCCTTCCCTTCCTTCCAGGTGCCCCGCTAATTCCTCACTGGTCACACTGAACTGCAGACCCAGCAGCGCTCAGAGATGAGTCAATCTCTAGGTGGGAATCCAAGGCTTACACTTAGGTTCATGCTGTTATTTTAGTTTGTGGTGTTTGCTTCTCATTACGGTAAGCTCCTAGGAATGTCAGCCCCAAAATAGCACAGAATCACAAGGTTACCTGATGAAGAATGAAGTAAACAAGAGGGATATTCTTTCTCTCTACTTCTCTTTCATTATTTTTTCTCTTTTTTTTTTTTTTTCTTTCCTAAAAAGAGGCATCTTGAGTACTGACATTGAACATTAGGGTGGAGATTTCAAGTCTGGAGATTAAGCGTATCCAGACACAGGAGGCATTTAGGCCAGGCTTTGCCTAACCTCCTATGAGGAGATGTGCAGCCATGGTGCCGTAGGTCTGCAGCAGCTGTGGAAATGCCAGTCCTGCTGGCCCACCCTTACCAGACACAAAGGTGGGGCTCGTCCTGTTCTGGAGAACACTGGTGCCCTGGTTGGCATCAGCCTACCTATCTCTGGTAACTGGAGCTGACACTGCAGGATGATCCAGCAAAGTAAAAGGGCCTTTTGGAAGAAGCTGCATATTAGGGATGTTGGACTGGTAGCACCGCCTCTGATCGCCATTTCCCAAGGCTTATCCCAGAGGAATTATGAGCACATGTAGTTCTGTGTTCTGGAATTTCACCTGGAGCAGACAGCCCCTGGCCCTCTCTCAGAGGCACAAATGAACACACACAGCCTCTTTCCAGAACCACACTGAGGTGTCCCAGGATACCAATGCACTAGCCCAGAAGGGAGTCAGAGCTGTGCTTCTCTGTTAAAACTCCATGAGAAATCAGAGTAGGCAAAAAACAGAATCAGTGTCTGACAGACAGAGAGGGGCCAGGAGTGACTTCCCTGTTCAAAGGAAGGCAGTGCAGATGGTGGGAAATATTTCAGCCATGCAGTGGCAGCAGTGGTAACCTGGCACGAGGGCAGCTGGGGTCCAGTTCCCTCCTCTCCTGGCTCTTTGTGTGACCTTGAGCATTGGGCTTCTACAGAGCCTGCATCGGTGCCCTCACTGCAAACAGCCTCCACCTGCACACAGACAAGTGCATTTGGGACAGGAGCAGTGCTTGGTGACCTGAGGACCCCATTAGTATGTGGAGGGACCAGTCCCCTCCTCAGAGCCACAGCAGGACATTGGGGTACAGTCACCACCTCTGCTGCTTCTCTGTGTGACTTGGAAAGGACAACACTTGGTCCAAGTTTCGGAGAGGGCACTTGGGAGGGAGGGTAACACAGAAACCTGGGCACTCCATCTGCAAATTAACAGCTCAGGCTGCCAGCCAAGGGATTGTGTTATGCTCCTGCTCTGCCCAGAGGATGCCTGGGGCAGCAGCAGAGACAAACAGCAGGGGTCCCCTCGGAACAGAAACCCCCACACGGCTGAGGGGGAATGCTGAGGCAAACTACACTTTCCAGCATTAGCTGCTCTCTTCATCTCCCCTTCCACTTTTTCAAAAAGAAATCTACTATACACAAACCTAGTTAAAAACAAAACAAAAAGCCAAAACAAACAAAACTAAACAAAACCACCAAAAAAAAAACCAAAAAACAAACCAAACATCCTTCTTACAAAACCAAAATAAACTGCATTTAGAAAAAGTTAAAATGGCAGCTTCAGTTGCTGTACCTGGTTGGGGTGCAGTGATTCTGTGGGATCACCCACATGCCAGATAGTCAAGATAAGCCAGCAGCTGTGCTCTTTATCTCTGTCTGGTATACTAACAAAATAAAAAAAGCCATCGTGGTTTCACTGGCCACATGGCTCCAGGATGGAATATTATGACAAAACTGGGGAGACTCCAGGCATGAGGACATAGGAAGGCATCTCTTTCTCTATCAGCAAGTAGGGATAATCATGTGGGGCACTGCTGTGGGAAGATGTGCAACCGAAATTGCCTGTGTATCCCAAGGGCAGGGATGAAAGTTGGAATGTGGAGAAAGGTGGAGTAGAAAATAAGGTCCAGAAATGCAGCCTTGGCCTTTTGTCTTCCTAACTTTCAGCAGAGAAACCTATGAGGAGCACAGGCACAATTCCTTCAGACATATTTGCACCATGCATCACATTAAAAACTCTGTTAAAAACTCTGCAGCTGGATTGGACAGGGAGAGGGCCACTGGTGCCTGATTTGAGGCTGGCTGCCCCTGGCTTCTTTCCCTTCACCCCTTGCCGTGCTCAGACCTGAACATACTTTGGAAAGAAGACGTCAGCTTCAGAACAGTGGCAATCACTGTATTTGGCCAGGAGCAGCCAAAAGTGGAGGCAAACAGCGTCTGGGTGGAACACAAAGGAGCTGTGAAACTGTCCAAGTTAGCAAAAGGAGCAGCAGCCCCAGAAGATACCACCTGCAAAAGAAAATTCCAGGCATAAGCAGGTTTAAGTTTTTCTACTAAATGTTGCAGGGGCTTCCCAAGTAGAGAAGTGACCCATATCTCTGTGGTGCTCACGGGCACAAACCAGCCAAGTCACAGCCCAGCAAACCCAGGTTTTGTGCCAGCAATGAGGCGGCAGGACGGAGATGATTCATGAGATACTGCAGGACACAATGTAACAGATGTCCTGGACTAGAGTGCTGAAAGGAGATGCAGATACCAGGAAAAGCTGTGCAAAAGATTTCAGATTGGAGGGACTTTGAATGGACAAGGTGTAGTTTCAGCTGGAAGGGCTGGGGACCTCACAGGCAAGCAGGGGAGGAAAGATAAAGCTTGGTTTGTGCTTCAGGGTCTACTTAAGAAGCATGTTCTTTCAGGCCAGCTGAGTCTTGGACTGCTACAGCTGTGCGGTCATTGACATCTGGTTGAACTTGAGCATGGGAACATGCACAGATCATGGGAAGGGGCTCCATCACCTCAGCATGGATAAATCTGATGTTAAAGTGCTGGAGGTGGCAGTGGGTGAAAATGCAAGTGATGTTACAATTATAATCTGTTTACAGGAAACACCTTACATAAAGAAATAGCACTGACAAAAACAAACAAACAAACAAACAAACAAACAAAACCAAAAAAACATAAAACAAAACAAAACCAAACCAAAACAAACCAAAANAAAAAAAAAAAAAAAAAAAAAAAAAAAAAAAAAAAAAAAACACACCACCAAACTGGGGACTGAACTCTGTGGAGAAATCCCATAAAAATGTTGTGTGTGATCCTGAATTGCTTCAGAGAAAAGCAGAAAACCAGAGTAGATGGGTAAGTATGGACACATTATGTGCACTGGGAAGATGGAGAGGAAACAAGTCACGATGGTGGGAATGGTCCAGGCTCACCTGTTAGAGTTTGTTTTACACAGACCCCATCACTCTTTCAAGTGATTCCATTGCAGCAATGGTATGAAAGCAGAACAGAGACCTCACATACATTTTAACCACTTCCTCTCCCTTTTGGCTGAATAGCTGAGCTCACAAGATCCCACAAAGGTCACCCTGCAACAGGATACCCATTCAAGTGACATGGAGAGATCTTGCTCCTCTTCTTTAACAGGCCATTCTCCTTCCATGGTGTTTTCTTCCTTTGATGGCAGGCAGGGGAAGGATTTCACAGGGATCACAGAAGGAGTGAGTGGGAGTTAGTATACATCACCATGGAGGTCTTTCATGGTCCTGTGCCACAAAAAGGTCTGAACCCTGCCTCCAATTTTGCTCTATGAAGAAGAAACACTGCACCAAATCCTTATCAATTACTCTCCTCAGCAAGCCCATAGCCTTCAGAATGCCTGGGAACATGGGCTGCTGTCTGCTGTCTGGGACTTCCTAGCTGGGAGGCAGCTTCTGTGGCGTCAGACATTATCCAGTAGCATCTCTTTCTACACTCTCCTTCACAGATGGTGCTGCTGCAGCAACCCCAGGGTTCAAACTTGCACCCAGCTGCTGGATGTGCTTATGCAAGGAGAGGGCAGCCACAGCCAGGCAAAGCAGAGTGTAGGCTCCTTTATTACAGTATATAAAAGCAAGGGATGTGTTTGTGGAGGTCAGGAAGGGCTGGCTCAGGACTTGAGATATTCTTCAAAAGGACAAGAGCCAGCTGCTATGGGAAGGAACCTCCATCGTGGCCTTCAGTTGCATGTCAAATGTAACAGCAACCATTAAACAACAGTTGATAATGCTCACAGCCCTAATAGCCTTGAGACATTGTACAAATGGTCACTCAGTTAAGTATTTGCAGTAAAATCTGCCTGGGAAGCATTTTTTCTCCAAGTAGATAATATTTGGTCCATGTTGAATTTTTTCTTTCTTCTTTCAGGGTCTAGTTCCTCTCTATTTGGCAAGTCATCACGCTACTTCCAGGTGGCAGAAGATGGACACTTGACAGAGATTCATTTTTAGGTCTAAAGGGGTTCTCATCACTGCCAAACACCTGAAACTCCCCATAGTTTCCATTCTTATCCAGGGTTTGGACAACCTTAGCACAGCTTCAATCTTTTGCCTGGAACCAGGGTTTAAAGGTCAAAGACAACATCTGCAATAGTCTTGAGAGTGAGCCTGTGCAACACTGGATTTCACATTAAAATTTCCCTCATTTGCTTCATGCACAAATCAGCTTTATATACCTTGTAAGGGTGCTCAGAAAGCGCTTCAAGTTCCAGAGAACAAAGTGGAGGTATTATTAGCAGAGAGCAAAGAGCAGAGCTCTTGCTCTCTCTGTAAGTAGGCATCATGCTGAGCAGGAGGTTTTAAATAGTTTCCTCTGAGACAACTTTGGCTCCTTCTGTTACACAGTTTTACTCAAGTGTTCAACAAATTATCTCATGAAGGAAGCAAATATCACAAGAACAATGTCCCTCGTATGTCTTGCAGGGGTTGAAAACCACAGCATGGAAAGAGCAGCCTCAGCTCCCTAAACAAGTTAAACAGAAAGGAAAGGCACAGAGAGGGAAATCCTCTCTGACTTTGTTATGGAAATGTGATACAGTTTGACATTTTAATTGTGGTTCTCCCCTTATTATCTGGCACACGTTCATAGTGGCCAAGATGTTGTTTAGTGAATCCAGCTGCCTCCTCCGCTCCGTTTGAAGTCCGGTGACTCCGCGTGATAGGGGAGTGTGAGAGTCAATGTGATTTGTGTATGAGGAAACATAAATATGTCACAGGAGTTTAGTCTTATAGGTCTGCAGAGTTTATACTCACAAAATCTGTTGTACCCTTGTTTACACACCCAGATCCAAAGGCCTGACACACCCTCACTCTAGCTCAAAGCTTTCATCATTACTGCCTCCTTTTTAATGAGGCCATTACAAAGCATGTGGATGATGTTTGACCACAGTTTAATGTACCCAGGAAAATGTGCTCTCAAATGTTGAGAAGAGCTTTAATCAAAGTGATTCGTTCTCATTAGCTGAGATGAGCACACAAAAGGTTCTGCTGCCACGTGTACAAAGTCCTAGGCATGGGCCTCATGTGTCAAAAACTTGTCCCGGCTAAAAAAATAAAAAACTGGAAGACTTGCAGATATATGAATTTAAGCACACCCCTGAGCAGAGACACCTGAGTACAGAGATGCAGCTGTGCTTAAGTGATGAACAATGTTCGTGCTCTTCCTGCACCTTACTTCTGCCAGCCAGAATTGTTGAGATAAACTCATCTGGTTTTCACCTGAACTTCACTACTGCTGCCAGTCACAGGAGAAGGCTTGGCATAAAATGGTCCCATGATTCTGTGTAACAGAAGAATGGAAAGATTTACCAGTGGGCAAATTTAAAAACAAACCATAGGAAGCCCAGGGGTCTAACTTAAGGGAAGAGACTTTCAAGAACATCCTATTGGAAGCAGATGTCTCAGTCTCTGAGAGTCTCCTTCAAAACCCAGGTTGTAAAATCTGTGTTTCTGAAAATGAGATTTAATAATAGCCTCCCTTGGGACAGGAGGTTCTTTGAGAGAAGCAGCCATGTGAACACAACAATGATTTCAGCCTATTTCACCTCAGGACTACAAGTGTCTCCCTGAAAGCAGTAAGAACTCTGCCCTCCTTAGAGCTAGAGAAAACTGTTTGGTTATTAATATTGCTGGAATAAATGTCCTAATAATGGCTACCACAAAAAGGCTTGGTGTTCTTCCTAACCCCAAGTCCAGTCCTTTCTCCAGCACTGGGAGAGCAGGGAAGAGTTTTGGCAGGACACACTTGAAAAATCTGGGTAGAAGATGAGACCTGTGTCAGTGGAGCCTTTTGTAAAGGTATTGCTGAGGGAACATCCAGTTCTGTGCCATCTCACTCTTAATTGAGGCCTGAGCTGTTAAATTGCTCTTGCTTCTAACCTTTACTTCTACAGCCCTGATGAGTGAGTCGAGGTGATAAGAACCCATAAGTGAGTCACAGTTTGAGGAACAGGATTCAAAGTAACATTCTGTTCTGGATGCTCAGACAGAAACTTTAATGAGTTGTAAGACATTCACCACATGGAAAACGTCAGCTGATTGCAGGACCAAATTACTGGAGCTTTGCCTTCTTGGACATGCAAAAGATAGCTCCCATTTTTAAAGAGCAGTTTTAGAAAAAGGACATAAAGGGAGCTTAGTTGCACGGGCCATAATTTTCAGGGAGTCTGAACACATGGTTTCAGGAAGTGGCATTTCCTGCTCAATTTCACAAGAAAGTAGGGTTCTTCTCAGGAAGGAACAGAAGAGCATGGCTTAAGCGTAGCATGTAATGATACTATGAGGATGTGGTTAGCATGGGAATTGAGCAGAAGCTCAGACTGGTCTTCTTGTTAGTTCTTTAGCATTCATTCATCAATTAACTGCAAAGTGACTTGATCCCCAGACAGACGACTATAGGCTGCTGTAGTTACACAGGCAATGCAATTAACACTGCAGAAGTGACGTCCTTGCTGCCAGCAGCCACCATGTCCTAGTCTTCACTATGCCTCACAAAGCAACCCCAGCTGAGCTGGGGAGATGGCTGTGGCAAGAGGTGGAGAACAAGCAGGTGTGAGTAAAGCAGCCCCTAGAGAGCATTTCAGAGGGGCTCACAATATTTTATCCCACCTGTGGCACCTTAGTAGTCTCATTGTCCATCTCATATACATTTTTTCTTATTTATGTCCAGAGTCTTGGCACAGGGAGCTGTTCACTGCCCAATGCCAGGCTGAAGCTCTTAGTGATAAGGGGGCATGGAAATGAAGCCAATACCTATTTTTGTCTCTAAAGCATGCGCCTGATACTGTAGCATGAGTTTTGTCAGGCCTTACTTGTCTTCACGCCAAATGCTCAAATCATGTGAGAGTGGGGGGGGTCATTCAGGAACATTTGCTGAGTGGAAGATCCTCAGGAGGACTTCCCTCTCCCCTGCCTTTACTCTTTTATTTGAGGAAAGCTGGTCCCTGACCTGCCCAGAGTATGAACTCAGTTAGCACTTGAGCCAGTTAGAGGCTAAGCAACTTATGAACCTCTCATGTCCCTGCAGTTACTGCTGGGAAATTGCACTTGTCCCAGAAGCAGGATCAGGGAACTAAACACAAGGTGTGAATTTGCAGCTGACCTGAGTGAGAAGACCCTCCATGCTTTAGATGGCCTCATATCTATTTCCACCAGCAGAAATATTGCCACCCTAGCCACTGAATCAGTGAGCCTGGGATTAAAAAGGGAGCACTGTCCACGTAATAAAGATGATTTGCTCTTTTGCTTTAATTGTGGTGCTCAGAAGTGGAATTGAGTATAAAAGCTCCACGAGCTCCAAGATATCAGGTGAGCCACAGTACCTAGGCATAACCAGGCTCCTCACCCACAGCAAAGGAGGAGTTAAATGCATTTTGTGGCAGTGGTGAAACCTGCACCCCCCACCTCATATTTGTGAAGTGCTCACACACAGAATCCATTCCTCTGTCCAGCTGACACACAGCAATCTCCAATGACAGACCATATGTCTGGGCCTTCAGAAGTGATTTAGGCTGAGTGACTGATTTGTCCAGGGCAGAGAAAAACATCTTTTCGTGGTCCTAAAGAAAGGAGCAAAGATATTACCCAGCCCAGCTGCCAGTTACTCCCTGTTGGCTGATGGGAGCTCTCCCTTGTCTGTTTTAGTGCAAAGTTTTTAGTGGAAACCAGTTTTAGCAGTAGGTTAAGCTAAACCAGATGAGTCTGTCCTTGCTCAGCTGAGGAACACCACCCTAGCAGAGCTGTGGGATGTCAAACAAACTCCAGCAGAAGCATCATTGCAAGTAGGTGTTGAATGCAAACATCCTAAAACTTTTCCTGGTCACTTGCAAAGTCAGTGTGCATCTTTGCTCTCAGCGGCAGAGATCATTTCATTCACTGAGTTGCCTGGGTCATTTACCTAAACCACAGGATCCTTTCTGGCTATTTCATATGGGAAGCAGACATACTCTGCATGCAATAGGAGCTGCCTTACAAAGCTTTGCTGGGGGCACTGCAAGAGAAGTGAGTTTCTGTAGCCAACTACTGACATTGAATAGCTCCTTTCAGGAATCCACTAGTGAGACCCTTTTACCACCCATTCCCATTTATCCCTGACTAACATTGCTAGTTTCACTGACTCTCCTCCTCTCTTTCTACCCCCATCTCTCTTTATGTGATCACCTAACCTCTCCAAAATTAGCAGTGCTATGTTTAGGCTGTTCTGGCACTCGGGGCACTCCTGTGGATGCTGAGATGGTCTCACAGGGACTCTACGAATTTCCACTGCTATCAGAGAGAGGAGTGTTTTCAAAACTGCTGACACCAGATCCCAGTGAGTGAACTAAACCAAGAGGCTGGAGCCTGTGAAATGTTCTTAATATAACCGGGGCAAATGGCTTCCATCTTGTGTTACTGAAGCCCCACTGTCATGTGCCCCAGCAGCCCCATGTCCCTGTCAAGCAGGAGGGAAAAAGTGTGAGGTCATTTCCAACAATTCTGTTTCTGTGACATCATCACAGGAAAGGCAAGCATCTACTCATTTTAGGCGTGGGAAGTCAGAGGAAGGGGCAGGCGCGGGACTAAAGCTTTCCTTTCTGCTTCCATGTGAGCCAAGCATAGTTTTGAAGGGTAGAGTGGGGTCATTTTCCTTCCCTTTCCTCCTCCTTGGAGGACACTGTAGCCGTATCACAGCAGCTGTTTAGGAGTGCTGGGCCGAGGCAGCTTTGCTCCAGCCCTCCCGGAGTATGCAAGAGCCATCTACAGGTGATGGGAGATAAGGCGGCACGGCCCTACCTTCCCTTGCCAGCGGGAGGGCGGGATGCTAACCCCGGATGCTACCCCCAGCTTCCCTGCGTTAGAGCCCATCTCCAGGGCCATCCCTCTCAGAGGGCACCCGTGCCTTCTGCCAGTGGTCACAACCCCCTGCGGCTCGCAGCTGCTGACTTCAAGAGAGGGAGCCACCGTCTGAGCTTGCTGGGAAGGCTGGCCGTCCCTGGGGTGGTGAACCCTGTCCAGAGGACCACAGGGAATGTGCCACTTGCAGGCCACCACAGGTGTGAGAGCCCCATGGAGACAACACTGATGCAACCCTTCACATGCCTCCAGTGAGGCAGCAAGAGGCCAGACCTGTGTGAGGCCAAGACACTGGATTCACAGAGCAAGAAAGGGACCTTCACCTTCTAATCACCAGCCTTGAGATCCAGCTAGACTTCAGACATGTTCCAGAGAGCTCTGCTGGCTGCTGCATGGTGCTTGCCTGTGGCAGCCTGCATGACCACCATGCCAACACACAAGAGGAGGCAGAGCCCAGCTGGCTGCTGGAGAAAACACAGTGGTCATGCACAGGATACTAAGGAGGGTCAGTCTTGCATTGAAAAGAGAGGGCTCCAGATGGAGAGCAATGACTGCAAAACATGTAGAAATAAAATGGGAACTTCTCCAATTTGGAAAGGTTGGTGTGAATTGCTGTAGGAGGCAGGAGAAGGTCTGAACTGGAAGACCACTTTCACTCCATAGTCCTCGAGAGATTTCATGTAAATCTATAAACTTTTGTACATTTGCTTTTTTCATCCACTGTAAACATATCAATTCCTTCTTTCTTCCCCTTGTTTTTCTACATGGACCAATGCTCATAAGAGACAGCAGGAGAGCTCTGGGCATGCTCTATGCCTAAAATTATACTGATTCCAAGAAAGGTATCTGGTGTTTCTCTACCACAGTTAATTGCCTAGCTCATTTCTTTTTGTTTTCTTTTTATCCTCTTGCCTCCAATATCTCATCATTCTCTTTGTTTCTATTCAGGGTCTTCCCCCACTACCCCCAGCATTCCTCTGTCCTCTTCCATTTGTTTCCTACATATTACTCTCATTGAACCTAGCTCTGGCTTTTGAGTGCTGTAGCCCCCAAGGGCTCTGTCTGACTGACACATGACATATTTTAAAGAGTGTGGACTTAGCCCCAGCAAGGTGAAAGAGCAGTAGTCAGCATGTATGAGCTGTGCAGCATAATAGAAAATACAACTTTTAATTAAAACTGGTATTTCGGGACCTCTGCTGGTGGCAGCCCTGCTGAAATACGACCTTGCTGAAGCACCATGGGTTGTAGTGTGACCCCATCCCCAGGAGCTGCCGATCCCACTGTCAGTGTCAGCTCTTGGAGTGATGGGAAGTGCTCTGCGTAGTGACAAAATGCCCAGCTTGGGCTCAGGGCACTCTCATGACAGGACGGCAACAGCTTTGTAGCCTGGAGTAATGACCTGTGTGGCAAAGGGCAGGTCACAGCCAAGGCACTGCTTTGCATATTGTTTCCAAGAATATCCATTTAAAAGTACATGAAATTGAAATGTTGTGGGATTGTGTTCCCTGTTGTCACATACATAAGTGGGACTAGACCTCAGGAGACCAGGAGCAAAATCTTCCAACATCAACCCTGTTTATTTGACACAGAACAGAACCTGCTCTTACACCATGTTCAGCCAATATCTCATTTCATTTATTCCCTTCGGTTTTGGCACCTGCTGCAGATGACTCTCCAAAACACTCTCTGCAAGGACAGCCCCATGCCTCCCCCGGCAGGATGCAGCACCCCAGCTCTCTGTTCACTCCTCAGCCCCCTGAAGGTATCACCATGGCTGCAGGGGGGCACAGCTGGGGATTAGAGCCGGTGCTCCAGGCACAGATGAGCTTTGATTTGCTCCTTGTGATGTTACTGCTTCCCTGTGATTCCTGGGGCAAGTCACTTGGACCTTGATCTGCAAAGACAAGCATGACTTCCTCGGTCCTGGTGTCTGTAAGCCTGATGAAGAGCGCCATCTCATTTCACAAGATGCCACAGTGGAAGCGGATGTGCCCTACGGACAATTTGCAGGACCACGATGGCATCTCAGAGAGAGAAAGCAGCAGCAGGCTGAGCTCATTATGAATAATTCTCTTAAAATGGAAGCAGTGCTTCCCACGTGTCTCTGAATACCTTATCCCCCTGGCACAAGTGGAAAGGGCACTGGGAGCCTCAGCTTGCCCAATTTGGTTCCTGTGCACACGGTGCCCTTGTACAACAAAACCAACGAGCTCTCAGAAGGCTGCAGCAGCTTGACACAGCACTTCTCATTCCCCTCTGTGCCCTTTCAGCCAGTCCATGATCTGTGCCCTAGGCATGCCTCAGACCTGGGTATCTCTCAACTCAAAGTCACGATATTACCTTCTCCTGAGTTTTCAAGCAAAAAAAACACCTGCTCCATGGGTGGGCTGTGAGATAGATGTTTGCCATCGAAGGTGAAGTGAATTAGTACTCTGTCCTTCAGGGTGCATCTGCCAGAGGCCAGTCACGGAATAGCGCTTCAAAGAAAATCAGAGGTAGAAGAGAAACTAGGTTTAGAAGAAAATATAGGTTTTAGGGTACACCTCATGCCCAGAGCCATAGCTCATTTGATAAATAGAGGTAGGTTGGTTGGGGTTTTTAAAATTTATAATATTAGGGTGGATCATGGGGAACAGCTTCATAATGTGGACCCAGCAACACCTTTACCTATCAGCAAAGGAAACAAACAGCAAAAAAGAACTGCCAGCAATGCTCTTTCACCAGCAGTGCCTTCAGTGAATCCCTGGGCTCCTTGGTGCCAGATCCCAGTGTGGGAACGTGGCCCTCCAGGTGGGAAGAGGAGTCAGCAATGACTGAAAGTAGTCACTCTCTCTCCATAGAGAGAGGATGGCCTCAGAGGTCTGGCAAGAAAAAGGAAGGACCACCAACAAGAACCCAAGTTCCTGCTGACTGCTGACTCAACATAGGAATGAGGTTTCAGGGTAGGAGCTGCAGGTCTGGTTTGGATTTGATGGACAATGTTTTCTACAGCTCTAGAAATGGGGGCCTTAATGATTGCTGCAAACATGTAATGGAGGGAAGACCAGGGTTCTGCCATTTAGCCCCAGACTTCCTGAGTGGAGACCCTTCAGAGCTTCTCCAGGCTGTGCAAGGACTGCAGAGCACAAGGTACTGATCATCTTCCCACTCTTGCCCTTGCTGAGGCCCGTTTGAAGAGAACCATCCCCAGAGGAGGAAGAGGAACTGTCTGATGTTGTCCCTCAGCACCTGTCCTTCATGACACGTGCAGTGGTACTTTGGCTGTCAACAGAGCTCAGCAAGAAAGTTGTGAAAAACCAAGGGACTCCTGTCCTTCTTACCCACAGGTTTAGGTCTTTCACACACCAGCAAGCATGGAGTTAAGACTGCAGTTCAGATGAAATGCAAACATTTGCATGTGTGGGAATTCCCAAAGAAAGCAACAAAACTACCTTCACTCTGCCCTCCCAGCAGTGTTTTTACACAGCCTGCAGCTGAGTCTGCCTCGGCCAGCTGCAACAAAGACTTTAATCTTATCAGTGACCATAAAAACTCAAATTCCTCTTAGCAGAATTGCTGATGGGGACGGTAGTGCTAAGCCTGGCTTCACTGCAGGCTTGTGCAGTCAACAGCAGGGAAAAATGCTATATCCCAAATTCCTGAATCACAAATTCCTATATCATCCCCCACTTCACAGTATCCAAAATGACTTTTCCCTCCATCACTCTAGGGGTAGAATTTTCACATGACTGGAGTTAAACAGGTACAATGCTTCCTGCAGGCTCATCTAAAAGTGCTGCAGAAGCTCTTTGCCCTGACAGCAGGTGTGCTTGGCTGCAGGTGGGACTGGCAGCTACCCTGCATGGCTTCACCAGAAAGGCAAGGGAGGACTGTATACCTGTGGGCAGAAGTTCCTGACAAAGACAGGCTTCTCCTTGCAAGCTGCAGTATATCCTTGCAAGGATGGTGCATGGTGTATATCCATGGAAATGGTTTGGCATTTTGATGGTGAGAAAGCAAAACTTCAAGTGCTCGTCCCCCACCTGGGCTCTCTTCCATGTATGAGGGCAGGTGCTAGAGCTGAAGAGCAATAAGTGGGGCCAGGTCTCAGACATGGAGCTGAGACCTGGGTTACACCTTGGTGGCTAATTTTGGTGTTGCTGACAAACAAAAAGGTACCATTAAGGTTGCCTCCCACGGTCTGTAACTTGGACATGTGAGCTCCATCCCACAGATATTTGGACCTTGGGCAGGAGATGGTGAGGAAGACCTCCCACATGCATGGGCCTTTCCTGGGCTACACTACTGTCTTTCCCTTGCACACCTGCCACTGCCATCATCCTTCCTGCTGCCTCAGGTTCATCCCACTATCTCCCTATATGTCATCTCTTGAGGTATTCATCTATCACCTGCTCTGACCCCACCAGCTATACCCAGCCTCCCCACACTTTCAGAAGAATTAACCATTTTGTGTTTCGCTTGTCTCTCCCATATGGTGCAGGTGTTCTCTCAGCCATTCACCCCCCACATGCATTTCCCTCCCCAAGCACACGAGTGGTGTTTACACGTTCACTTCTCATGCAGGGCTCTGAGATGATCTGAGCACTGCTCCAGCTCAGTCTGGTCTCTAAAGGAGATGCCTCACCCACGGAAGGAACTTCCCCTCTGCTTTGCAGCTGATGGCTTGTCTTGCCCACTGGGAAGCCCCCCCAGGATACCCAAGGACAAAGCACCCTTGTGCCAAAGACCTGGAATGACCGTACAATGCAGACACACCTGAACGCCCTCTCAGAATGGGTCTGTAAGTACTGCTGCTGGCTTTCCAAGGTCTCACTCCTGATGCTGATAGGAAGTCACTCTGCTTACACAGGAGAGGCTGGTGGAAATACTTGGCATGCACTTCAGCTGTTGATAAGGCTGGACTATCTGCCAATACACACTGTGCCTCTCCCTCTGTCTGACTTGGAGTGGTCTACAGTTCTCATCTCCATCATATGTCAACAGCTGTGCCTTCTGGCTCCTTCCCCTTGCCTCACCCTTTGTACATCTTGGATTATAGTTGCTCAGCACAGGGGTTGGCCAAGACCTCAACGCCCAGGTCCTGTGATATCTGCCTGCTTTGGGAATGGAACCATGGAGGATATCGCAGAGGCACACAGTAGTGCTTGCAACTGCATTCAGACACGTGGCTTCACTTGCAGAATTGTGCATCTAACCCTAGTGTTGGACAGATGAGATAATGGGCCTCCTTCCTCCCACTGTTGAAGGCTGTGAGGTGACAAAGAGCCATCCTAATTAGGGGCTACAGAGATGACCTTTCCAGGGAGAACAAGTTTTATTTATGAGCCAGATTAGGAGGCATTAATTGCTTTCTCTTCTGGTTTCTGCTCAGAAAGGTACAGTAATCACAGGAACATTTTTGACATTGTTGACATAGCTTCCCAGCCCTCCTGCTGAGAAACAGGGACTCTTGCATACTTCAAAAGGGCTTAAAGGCTCGGGTTGTGCCACCACAGTAGTAGTGCCGATCTAGGACTGGGGTGGGGGGAATTTGCATTAGAAGGATTAAATACCAGGGCTATTGTGGAATTTTAAACTGATGTTTTCCGGCTGACCACAGGCCCAGAGCTTGTGTGTGGCATGTTTGAGCCTCAAAAGTGCTCTTGATCCTCTGATCTTTTATTTCATAACATTTCTCCCCACTCCCTCCCTTCAAATGTATTTTGCTTGTCTTTTGGCTGCTGAGCAGACACACACTAGCAAAGGGAACACGTTGGGTTGACAGTACTGAAAGCAGTCTGAAGCTCAGGAAAACTTTCTTTGCATGTATTTGAAGTGCTGAGTGTCTGGATTACCCTTGTAGTCCTGGGCCCTGAGGTAACAATGAAGTTAAGCAAGATCCATTCTGATTGTTCTGATCCAAGCGCCCTGTGAAGCTTTGATGCAGTTCTGCACAAACACTAAGAAGTGTTCCTACCTCTGATTATCTTATGAGATGTGTGTCTGTCTTGTGGTTCATACAAATCTCTCTTGATTTTCATAGCATGATTCAAAGTGAGAGGTTTCTTGCAGATTCATCAACATAATGGTGTCTCTGCTGAGACAACTGATTACCAAAACATCGGTCCATTATATTTCTGGCACTTCTCAAGCACCTCGCTCTGCAGGAAGAGATTGATCCTGTGAGGATGCTCAGCCTCTGACACCACTGCAACCATCATGTTTCTGTGCCAACCTGCCATCCAGCTGTCATTAAACACGGGTTCAGGCTGCACACAGATGTCCTGCTGTGGCAGCAAACTGCTTCTTATTAGGTACTGCAGCTGTTTCTGGGTTAACTCTCAGAGTTGTCACCCCCCTCCACAGCATTGTGTAAGAAAAACATGGTTCTGGCAGGGAAAGATATCTGGGTCTGGGGTTTTGGGTTGGTTTTTTGTTTGGTTGTTGTTTTGTTTTGGGTTGGTTTTTTTTATGCTCTGCGCAGAGGTGAATACCCAGCCTTCCAATATTAGCCTTGCCACATGCAGCATCCCAAAGTTGAGCAAGTCTTGCCTTGGTTTGTCTTTAAGACTGACATTAGAAGCTGGAAAGGGCCAGTCTTGGCCCTTAGAATGCAACACTGTGGTTTGATGTCCGAGCAGGGCCTGAAAGGGATGCCCATGCCCCTGCCTGAAGACTGGGAGCACTGAGGGAGTGCCCTTCCTGCTCCCCCACATCACCACACCACAGCCAGCAAGCATCCCTCCCCAGGATCATCATGACAGCCCCATGAAAACAGGGAACCACAGCCTGCTCCCAGCTCTTGCTTAAATCTGGTTGCCTTCCCAGAGCACAGCCCTGTGGTTTACAGGGCACACGAACCCTCTGTAAGCAGAACTGGTCTCTTTCCACTTCCATGAGGCCCTTTGTGGTTGAAGGCCCCTATCAGTGTGAGCTGTAATCGCTAAGGACCTAATACACAAATATATATCTGTCCCTGTCCTTTCAAGAATCACTCTTTGTGGTGTTTCTAATAGTAATAATTCAGCAAGGACTTGGCAACTCATCAAAGCTAGCATTTTCCCTTAGTCTGATGCAGCAAAGAAATAAAAGGGCAACTACTAAAGACCTTGGACCAGTTACACAGAGACGCAGCAAGAGGATTCAAATTTTTCCCTGCAGCCATGACTCAGCTTTCCAGCCCATCCCCTACAGGGTAGTTTCCCCACAGTGATGGTTGCACCACAGCCAGCTATCCCTCTACCACATTTCCTCACACGTCCCGGAATGAATTTTCCATGGGAAGCTGAGCATGCTGTCATGGAAGCAGCAGCAGATACAGGCTTCAAGAGCAGGTGTGCTCTCATCTGCATTTGACAGATGCCTGTTGATTATTTATAATGCACAAGAGGTGTACTTGGTGCTAGATCAACAGTGAGCAACCCAGCCCCTTTCCCCAATGAGTTTTCCATGCAGATTATGCAGATACTAAGAGGCAAGGCAGGATTTGGCATGAAAGAGGAAGTTAACCATGTCATGGAGGAGGATGGTGATGAAAGGAGAGACAAAAGGTGTGAGATATTTAGTGGAATTGAAAGGGGATGGTTTGAAGAAGGGAAGAGAAATGGTTTTCTACTCATGAGAAACAAAGCATAAAGAGGTAACAGAAATTTGTCAGAAGTCCCATTGAGTATGGAGAAGACATACCAGCTTCAGGCTTAAAACAAGCACAGCTCCTGCCCTGGCCACCATATCTTATTTGTGCAATGAGGCTGTTGGAACCTGGGAATGAATAGTCCTAGAAATGCAGCAGAAGGGGCTGCCATGAGTTGGTCTTCTGCAATATGCACGGATATGCAATATTCTGGATGTGTAGCACAAAAGGCTAAGCAGGAGCTGGGGAAATACAGGCATGACAAGATCTGTGCTGGGTTGCCTGTACAGGCCTCTATGGTCCTGTATATTTGGGAATGATTTGTCTCATAGTAGTGTTGCTCAGATGCTCATGACATCCTTCTGTTTAGGAAGGGGTGGGCAGGAGAGCACCAGTGATACTACAAGAGGGGCGTAAAGTCACCACTGCCTCCTCACAGGAGACACAGCCTACCATCCATCCTGCTTCACTCTTGTGGCTGCAGACTGTAAAGAGAAAAGCTGCTGATAAAAAGGAGCCCTTTAAACCAATAGACAACCCAATGGCTTTTTGATTCACAGTGCCCTGATTCAACATCCTGCTGCAATAAGGATAACTCTATTTGATGGTCTACTCAGTAAGACACCTTTCTGGAATCCTGCACTGACCATATCAGGCCATGCAATTCCTCTCCTCCTTGCCAGGATGCACGTACATGTTGCCTGCTTTAATAGCTGAGGTGGCCCTTTTATTTCTATCACTTCTTTTCATCACTTCTGCAACCTTCTGAAACCATTTCAAGCTGATTTTTTTTTCCCCTGGGCTGAAAAGCATTTCTCATGCTCATGCTCAGCCCCGGGTGATGAAAGTTTGACGATAATCTGCTGTTGCTGGTGTCTTGACTCAACAAAGTGGTGATTTTGGGCTGGAATAACTGGAACTCACTGATACACTGATTAGAGGAGGCACAGAACAATTTGTGCCTCCTCACTAACTCCACACACTCTGATTTTCAGGTCCCAGGATGTCTCTTCAACACTGTTTCAGCACCCGGGCAGCGTCCAGACTCCAGAACACCCTCCTTGCTTCAGTCCATGTTGCCTGCTGATCCAGCATGTACAGTCCTGCTATGGCTTACCCACGCAGGTCATTTCATTTCAGAGACATTAGCAAAGTGGTTGATATTACTAAAGAGAAATGTAATCAGAGCATATTGGCTTAGCAAGCCAAGTTGTTGCAGGGTCATGCTGCTTTTCATTAATTTCTTCCTTTGGCACAAACCTTGCTAATGTGTGGCCCCTGATTCTGCAGAGTGCCCATCCTTTTCCCTGCCTGCATCCCCTAACACATGGTACACAGAGTTTTGCTTTCAAATCCCTTAGGACAAATGGGCCTACTCACAGGATTAAGTGCTGCCCACTATGGTTTCCACAGCTAGCTTGACTGCAGCACAAGACCTGGGGCTCTTGATTTCAGCTGACTTCCTCTCAGTGTGGGGGAGTGAGCAGCCTATGTGTAGGTTCTTATGGTTCTCTTGCACTCCCTGGTTCTCTCTTTTTTAGGGTTCCTTCACTTCACCTTTTCTGCTTCCCTACACATACTAGTGCCAGGAGACCCCTTCAACACCACCTTCCCCTCCCTGCAACTGAGCCCTTGGTAACATGATCTTAGCTGGATACTTCATCTCTGTACCCCACTGGTAGATCAAGAGCAGTCAAGGGTGACATCTGAGCCCACATTCTTTTTTACATGGCCCCTGTGTGCTCTGCAACTGTTGGAAAGAGCCCTGCTGGAGGGTTCCATGAAAGGCAACACCAGGCAGTAGCAGAGGACTTTCCATCTTGTTTCACCCTGTGAAGAGTCCAGCTGAGCAGATACCTCAACCTAAACATCTGTGAAAGGAGGGTGGAGGAGATTAAAAACCTTGAACTCCTTTAAAGTCACAAAGTAGTCTGATAGCGAAGGCCTCTGGCATTGGCCAAAAGCTAAGGGGGCATGGCAGGGAAAATTATCCAAAGCCAGGATTCCAAAATTCCAAAGAAGGCCAGAGCTCTTCTGTGCTCCCCTTATTCTCTCTTGGGACTCTCCACCAGCTGGAGCACCCACTGTGGAGCACACTGGGAAGCAAGGCAGTTTCGCAAAGGGCAGACTATTAACTTGGAATCAAAAGGACATTCAGGCAGCCAGCAGATCTGCTGGGAGGGAGGGAGGGAGGGAGGGGGGAGCACAGCACCCTATCCTGCCCAGCTCTTGGAGCCCAGCTGGATCAGCTGGGGCAGGGGGGAATAAAATGTCTCCGGTGTCAGGCAGTGAGGCTTGCCTTCCCTTTATAGCAGCCCTGATGGCTGAGTGAGAGACACCAGGGAGAGCTGAGCTTCAGGGGTGAGGGGGGGGCAAGTGCTGGCCTGCAAAGTCAATAGTAATTTAACACCCCACTGACTTTTTTTGGCTGCCAACAGGATGGATATTTAAATCATAACCTTCTCTCTCCTATACCCCTCCTCCCCACCGAAAATAAATAAATAAACCCAGCAGACCCTGTTTTGGCCTGCCAAGAACTTGGAGCATTTGCTGTGCACTCCCCGAGCCTCACGTTGGGCACCGTCAGCTGAGTCTTTCCTTGAACCAAGGATGCTCACTCTCATCCAGCCTTTGGAGTGGTGCTGAGGACCAGGTGTCTGCAGGGCTGGCCCCAGCAGCTGGCTGGGACCCAGGCCTGTGTCCCTGGGTTGCTGTGCAACCGAGGCACAAGGCTCAGCTCAGCAGTGCATACGTGCTGCTCCATCCATGCAGCAGCCAGCTCATACCAGCCTCTCTGACTGCTGGCACCGCTCTCACGGGCCCCAGCTGGGCTCATGGCCTGTCAGGGGGAGCAGCAGGAGAGGCCAGGAATCTGTGAAGAAAGTAGGGAATATGGGGAGGGAGGGGAAAAAAAGGTATTTTTGAGTGTCAAGTACTGCCCTTAGAGAGCCACCAGGATCTGAGACTGAATTATTTTCCACTTGAAACAGATGCCTGGAAACAGGTCCTACAAACTCCCTGCTCTCTGCAGGTTACAGAGCCATTGCCCTTCAGCCCTTCAAGCCTGCAATCTGCTTTTCATGAATTTGTCCAGACCCTGGAAGAAATGGAGCTCATTGCAGAGCCATCTCCTGCTCAGTGGGAATTGCCCAAAAAGCCATGTTTTGTTCTCCCACCCCACAGCACAGGACAAAGGCTCAGCTCCAGCATCTCCCTTATCCCCTTTCCCTTGAAGGAGTGTATTTTCCTTGCACATGGTACTGCAAAACAGCCCTTTCCCTAAGGGAGCTCTCTGTCATTCTTTACAACTTTGGTTTCTGTTTGCACCCTCTGTCCATGGGTCCTAATCTTCAAGGCAATGAATTCAGTGGAAAAACATCCATCAGCTGCAAGGCCCATTGAATATGCCTGATATTAATTTGGACCTAATTTGTCTAGTCTTATTATGCACATATGAGACTGAGATTCCCAGCAGTAAATGGGAAATTTTCTCCCTCTCTGCACCTGGGTTTCAGTGGTTTTGAGCAAACAAAATAACCTGGCTTGAACTTCTATGGCTGCAGCCCCCACCTACCACCACCGGGCTGGATGTAGCAGAGCAAAGTGCTTTGGGAAGGGGGAAGCAAGAAGAGGAGCTAGCTTGGAAGAACACCTGTGAGTAATGAATCTGCAGTGGAATGTCCAGTTACCCCCAGAATATTTCTAATAGGATGAGCTCCAGGTGAGCAGCAGGAAAAGGAGCTTTTGTTGAAGTGAGGCCTGTGTGTTTTCACAAAGTTGGCAGAGACTGAGGTGCTCCCCAGCAGTCTGCTTTCCATTGGACTGTGCATGCCAGTTGCCTGAAAAGCTGAGAAGTCAAAAAAGGGGGCTGCAAACAAAGACCTAAGCGATGCTCAATATGACAATGGGATGAGATCCCTCCAGTCTCCTTTGCACATCAGCACAGCTCAGGGCAGAACTGCAAGTCCAAACACCTATAAATTAAGTCTATAGTCCAAAAATGTCTGAAGAGTGCCCTGCTGCCAAATGCAGGTGCTGACTGTGAATATTAGGGCTAAAGCTGCAGCTTTAGAATTTCTTGAGTTGGATTCTGTCCTATTCCCTCCCTTATAGTGCTGCAGCAGGAGAGCTGCTTAGTGCAACCCAATCTCAAATGTTGGTGCCTGAAAGTGGGTTCCAAACTCTGTGTGGAGCAGCCCTTTTCAGAAGCTCAGTGCATCTGAATGAATAATGTCAGATGTCCTCACAGCTATTGAAAATGAATTCCAGCTGCCTAACTCTGGTTTTTGGAGCCAAATTTGAGGTGAGTAGGATGGAAAAGTTTGGTTTCACTTGTTAGCAAGTTCTTCAGCTCATACCCAGTAAAGAAAAGGGACTAGCAAAATTTAGGACAGCTACAGCAGAAGACAATAGAGACAGAAAATTGGTCTGTTAGCAGATTTCCACCCTTTTTTTTTTGTAAGCCCATGAATAAATATCTCTTCAATTCCACGGTTTGTTTTTATTCTTCTTGAAAATGGTCCTGCTATTATTTTTACCTCATCCCTTGGCACTCTTTGTAATCCCTCTAGTACATTCCTTTCATAAAGAAATCTAGTCTGAATGGAAGAAAGGTTAAGCTTTTGGCCACACTTCTGTAACAGTGTGGGCTATGGCATGAGGTTATGGGTTGTGCCACTGACTGAATGGAAACAGGAATGGCTTTGGGACTGTGCTTCCTCTGTCCTTCAGATATGTCTTACTAGCAGGAAAGGTGCACAGTAGGTTCTAGGGAATGCTTGTTATTCTTAGTGACTATATGAAATTGAGCTACTTTTTCTTCCAGCATTAGTTCTGTACAACTCCTACTTTATATGCACCTCCTTCCAAGGCAACGGGGATATTCGGGAATGCTGATCTTCCTAGGCCACTGGGCTTTGCCTTATGACCTGAACAGACCCAGGCACTGCTGAGTGGACAAACCTGGATGATGGAAGCAGCAGGTCTGAGAGCAGGTAGATTATGAGTGTGCAGGGCTGTACTCAGAGGAGTTCTCTGAGCCTCTCACTCGCTGTGTCTTTGGGAGCCACCTTCATCAACTAAAATCAGCTCAGGATCTTTGCCTGCAGATTCCAAAATAGTCCCATCCTTGCCTCCCTCCTTCCAGCTCCCTCTCTTTAAGCAATACCTCCTCAGGGCTGGGGGATGGCAGAGATCCCAAGAGAGTGGTGATGGCAGGGAAACCCCAGATATCTGGAGACGACCTGACCTGTTTCAAGGGAGGAATTTAGATGCCAGCCTTCCTATGAGAACTCAGGAGACATGGGGAGAAGGACCAGACCACTTCTTTCAGGTCCCTTTGACATACAAGAACATGTTGCCCCAAGACCCCAGCGGGCTGGCTCTTACAAGGTGCATCTTTATGATGTTCTCCAGGCACAACTGCTCAGCAGAAACACATTTGGCCTAAGCAGGAACAAATGAGCCTGTGTGTCCCAGGCCTTTAACCCTCCCAGTCCTGGCTGGTCAATGTACCAACAGAAAATGGTACTTGAACTATGTCCTTACAGAGTTTGGTAGGGAGGAGAGGTTCTCATGGCAGAGAACTCTTGTAGGGGGGCACAGTGACATTGTGAGCTTGGTATTTTATGAGTTAGTCCCATGTGAACACAGTCCCAGAGGAGAAAATGACACAAAATCAATTGCACAGATCAATACCTGTTCTGATGCATTTCCTGGTGACAGGCCAGATGGCCAATTGAAGGTAAACATAGTCTGAACAAAGTCTGGGCATAGAAAAATGTTCCAGATGGGAACCAGAAGTTCAGAGCTCATCAGAGCCATCTCCACACACACATTACAGGCACCAACCAAACACTAATAAATGATTAACAGGGCTGCTGTGCATTAGCCTCAGCTTTTGGTCTCCTCCCACTACTTCTGAATAATTTCACAAAAAAGGTAGATGACAGGGAACTGTGCATTTGGAGAAATTAATTAGCTATTTAGGTCTCTGTGAACTTCATACAATCCTGAGAATCCTGTTTCCCCCTTCCTAAATGCCTCCCTCAGACCAGTCCTTTCAGATGGAGGTTGCTCAAGGGCAGTCCCCTTTGGAGTCTATCCAAAGTCTTAAGCATCCAACTCTTTTCTGAAGTCCTACAGGATAATGCAGCAACCCTCTTCTTCCTTCTGTGAATTGATCTTTATCTTCAGAATCCTCAGTTCTTCACATGATGGTAAAGAGAGACGGGACCTAGGGATGGAAGTTTCCGCTTATGATGAAGAGCTGATACAAGAAAATTGCATGGGCTTATTGCCTCCTTCAGACTGTCTTCCCACATTTCCACTTCCCCTTCACCTTCCCTATCCTTCAGCTGTGGGTAGTCTGGACATTCATCTGCCACTTCTGCCTCTTGGCACATATTCCATGCCTGTAACACTACAGCACTGTAATATCGGGAATATTCTTTCTTTTTTGGGTGCTGCCCACTCTTTTGCACTCCATGGTGCAGTCACTCTGTCAGACTTGTAACAGGCTGAAGGGAAGGAAGTCTTCATTTATTTTGTCAGGCTCCAGACCTAGTTTTCAATATGGTCTGAAACTGGTGGGAGGGGCTCTAATATGATCTATGTCTATGATCAGGTACAGCCCAAGTGGGTGGAAAAATCTGGAGCTGAAACTGGTCTTGTTCTTTCTATTTCAAATGGGGTCTTCATAGCCTTTCCCTTAAACATAAGAATATTGAGTAAGAGGAGACCACTGGTCAGGTCTCCAGGAGCAAGAGAGGATGGCACCACAGGAGACTGTGCCCTGACATCTCTGCAGAGCACAGCAGCTCTGCACCAGACAGCTTCATTCTTGTTCCCTGACCTTCAGTTCCCCCTCTCAATAATTTTATTCATTATACAACACCAGGATTAGACAGTGCCTGCTGGTTGGCACGCTCTGATGGGCATTAATACCTGCTGGCACAGAAGCAGGCACATGCCAATACTCCTGTGTGCTAATGAAAAGGCACCATTTCCACTTCCATTTCAGCACACACAAGGTTTCCTGAGAGCCAGCATTGATCTTTGTGTTCAGGAGAACATGTGCTGCCGTCAGTCCTGCCTTACAGCTCCAGGAGTCCTGCGGCTTAGGGATGAGGACAGAGAACGGGATGAGGGCAAACTGAATCCCTACAGAATTTTTGTGAGGCCAGAGCTTGTCAGCACTGTGTCACACAAAAGAACTCCCAACAGCAGTTCTAAGGCCCAACAGCAAGACAACACCCCAAGAACACTGCACGTGACCTTACTGTCATCTTATCAGATTAGCAGGAACTCACTGTCTCTCAGTGCTGTTGGGCACATGAGCCAAGCAAGGTATTTTTCTAAAGAAGCAGGTAGTATTTATAATGGTCTCCAAATGTTGTGTTGGAATAGTAACTATTTGAAGCATGTTAGACTTCCAAAAGAAAAATGTCCCTTGTTGCTTCTGATAAACTGATTTCAAGGCCATGGGGCTGAGAAGGAATTTGCCCTCAAGCTTGCTTAGTCCAGAACCAACCACTGCAGAGTATCTTGAAGTATATCTCTGGAGGAACTGATAACAATCACATTTCAACTCAGAGTGGACAACGGAGCTGTGGAGCCATTAGGCTGATTCAGATGTCTGCTATGACCAGAATGGACAACATCTGTCCAACTGATCCGTAATTGTTTATGTTTCTGACCTGGATGCGATGCATGGGAATATAAAACCTTTGAAAAGTGGGGTGCTCAGAGCAGAAATGGGCCTGACAGGTACTAGCATGGAGGGGTTCATATCCTGCAAGTGACAGATCTGATGTTGTATGGCAGACCAATTTAAAACAATGCTCCAAGTCTACTAACAGCAGCCTGGCATGCTGCAGTTCATGTGTCAGACAGTGGGTTGTCTGAAGCTTTTGTGAACAGGACCATATACACACACATGCTTGGTGACAACCACCCACCCCCAGCAAGTTGAGGATATGAAAATTTGCTACTCAGCTCTTGGGGTGTGGGAATTTTGATTCAGTTCCACGCATTCAGCTCTGCAATTCAGGCTCTGCAAACAATAGTTTGGTCACTCCAGGAGCAGTGAGCATGAAAGGGGTGTGACTGGAGCGGCTCTGTTCCCAGAAGTCAGGCCAATTCTCTAATGGGAGCTCAACCAGCATCTCTGCTGAGTGTCCAGGAAAGCGGTTTTGGCAGCCTCTCTGGAGATAGTTCCAGTTCAGGAGGAACTGCTGCTAGATTTGGGACAGACAGCGTGCAGATCACGCCTGTGTGCAGCCAACAGCACAAGCAGACATCTTTGCCAGAGACACTTCTACAGCATGCTTGATCTTGACTTTTTACTCTATTGCATTGTTCTTGCATGTCAGCCCCTTCCATTCCCCTCTGCCTCACCAGCCTTTCATTACCAAACCATGCCACATCTCCTCTCTCTGCCCAAAATTTTCTTTGTTCCCCTGCTCCTTCCCCCACAACAGGATTTCTCATTCTCCTCCATTTCAGACTCACATGTGCCCTAGAAAACACTTTGATCTGAGTGTTTCCTATTAGATGCACAGTAAATACAGGAAATTTTTTGCTTAAACAAAAGGCCCTGCTACTAACCTCCATGAGAAAAACATCCTTTCCTGTAAATTTTTTGGGCTAGGCACCGTTTCATCCTATCTCTCAGAGAAATCCTCCAGCACAAAGCCTCTGTGCAGCTCAGTTGCAGTTAACAAACAGGAACTATGAACTGAGCTTGCAAGGGATGAAACTGACCTTACTGGAATAAGTTCATTCCCATTTGCAATTATCTGGTGACAGACTTCACCTCAGGCTGAATAAATATAGTAATTCAGTTTCCAGAGCTCCAGTTACTATTTCATAAATGGTGCTCAACTGTGACTTGGCCTGGCTTCAAACAGGGATGAGTAGCTTAGTTCCAATTGATTTGCTCTTTAAGTAAAAATTAGAGCAAGTACAATGCCAGGATTGCAGTCCACATGTGGAGCATGATATTTCTGAGAGAGAGAATATGGCTTTGGACCTTGAGCTGATAGGTGGGTTCTGAAACCAACTCAGCAGGTGATCTTCAGAAAATCACCATTCTTCAGGTTTCAGTTACCTGAAGGAAAAGGGGAGCATCATAATGCAGTACCACAGGAACCACTAGAGTGTATTTCCCTTTCTTGAAACCAGTATAAAGTCTTGTATAATTACATTTACAATCCACTTCATGTGGTATTTCTTTCAGCGGTGCACTTCTTTCCTAAAAGCATTGTCCTCAAATGCTCATGAGTGCTGCTTTGAAGAAGGACACCATGGGCATCTAGCAGATGAAGCAAAGCTTTCCCTGCACAGTGCTCTGGTCCAGATAGGTCAGTAAGTACAAAATGTATCAGCAGACACATAGGTTTATAGGTGTTATGTTTGAAATAAGTCAGAAATGAACCTTCATATTCCGTGAATATCTGTTCCTAAAATATGTGTCAACGCCATGACAAACATGGAGGGTTTAACCATCTCCACCAAGATTCTAAAAGACATTGACTAGCAACCTCTCTGCACAGCAGCATAAATAAACAGCCAGGGGATACTGAGGTCAGCTGAAACATGAACTGGGGGAAGCAGGCTTGGAAAATCTCTGGACCAGCTGAGACGTTGACTGTGTCTCAGGCAGGGGGACAGATGACAGAGCTCAGAGGGATTGGAAGAATGGTGGAGATGTTCTAGATCTGGGCAGCACGGCAGCAGCAGCAGGGCTGCACGTGAGGCAACGTGGACTGACAGAGGAAGGGATGTTGTCAGGAGGAGTGGTGGTCACAAAGGCTGCAAGCACTGGCCTGCAGCCAGCCAGTGCTGCAATCAGCCTCTCACTGCTGTCAGCAGCTGCTGAGGCCACAAACTGAAAGACAAGGCTGCACAGACAAGATTATGAAACCCACCACAGCTGCATGAGTAGGAACTTAAGTTGTTTGGAGAATGAGATATTAAGGTAAGGCTCCACACGCTCAGGCTCCACGCAATAGAGCCACCACCTCAGAGCAGTCCTCAGCACACACAAAACTGGCCCTGCTGAAGGTACAAGGGTGCAGTGGGGTATTTCTGCAGGGCTTGGCGCTGTTTGCAGTGCAGTAGTAGCTCTGGTGAGAGCAGCAGCCCTTCATCCATCCATGAGACACTGCTTTGCATAGGGCTGGCTGCTGGAAACTCAAGATACAGCACAGGGGGACAGGGCTGGTATTCAGTCCCATTGATGGAAAAGAGCATGCTCTGCCTCAAGGGTTGCCAGACTTCTTCGTCTGCAGGGGGGAGAAATGAAATGGATTGTTTGAAAGAGATACAAATGTTTAAAATGTTCCCTATAACCCTGCCTGGAGATGGTTACTGTAAATACCATCATGAGTGCACCACACCACTTCTTTTTTTATTTTTTTTAAATCACTCCTACAGTTGATAAAAATCCAGAGACACTGACACAATCCCAAAGTTATCCAGAGAGATTCAAAATATCCCATGGCTGGGAAACTTAAATAAAAGCTTTGATGTACCAAGGATGCCTCAATAGCACAGAGCTGCAATTCCCTGAGTTAAAGAGTCTCACAGGACAACTTGCCTTTGCCTTGACACAGTTCCAGCAAGAGGCATGGATGGTAGCCCTGCAGGGGACAGTCTCAGCATGTAGGCAACCACTACTCACCCATGGCCATGGGCACTGGCAATGCCACTGTCCCCACGGGCCCCAGAAGCCCCTTGGCTGACAGGGGCTAAACAAAGGACTCTGCTGAGCACCAGGACACATGGCTGCAGGACTGGCACCACAAGCCACCACTGAGAAGTCCTGGAGGACAGCCTCAGAAATCCTCAGGACTGCATCTGTCTCTCAAGGTGCCACCTATCTGCCCCTTCCCTAGCCAGCTGCCTCACAACCAGCTCCTTCTGCAGTTTCAGTTGCTGCACAAGGCTGTTCGCATTACCCTGCGTGCAGACACTGGCCAGAGCTTGTGTGAAGGGGAAAACAGGTAGGAAGATCCTACCAGAGAGCCTGAAAGCCAAAACAAATTTAAAATATACCCAGGCTGGCAAGTAGCAAGAGCCCAACATTCGTATTCTCCAGTTCATCATGCTCAGCTCTTGCATTGCTGATGCACAGGGTCTCCAGGTAGCAGAGGGTGCCAGCTCCCAAGGAGAGGACTCATCTTTCTTTCCACAGATTTTTCTGGTCATCTGGCCTGAAATGTCAATGTAAAATACTTTAAACAAGCCTGAATTGTTTTTTTCCACAAGTATTGAAAGCCCAGTCCCTAGGTGAGTGGGCGCTGGAAATCCGAAGTAAATTTTGAAAACACTGACCCAAATAAATAACCAATTAATACTTATGATATCAAAGCACTTCAATGAAGGGGAAGAATCCTGGTGGATAGTATAAACCTCTGTTCATTGCAACTGCATTGGGAATGAGATCTGAGAAACTCCATTCCTGAGCAGGGCAGGATCTCCCCTACCTGCCTGTGCACATGCAGTGTTGGCAGTCATGTCCACCCTTGCAACAACTCCCTAACTTTGTCCTGGTGTCCTGCACAGAGGTGAGTTTCAGTCGTGGCAGACATCTCTCATAGACTGCCAAACCGAAACACGAGTTAATGCCTTGTTGCTGGAGGTCGAGGGAGGTAAAGACTTCACATGAATATGCTGGAAACAGAAAACAAACACACAAAAATCCCCAGCAAGAAAGGACAAGCCAACCTTAACAAGCAAGTCCGTTACCCGTAAATAAAAAGGAGGTAATCACAACATGCATTAAGCTTGGGGGAGGCAAAAGTCATCTCTTGTCTGTGGGTGACTGATGGCTGGCAGGCTTTCCAGCACAAACTTGCCTGGTGTCATTTGTCACCTGCGAGGGGTAAGCCTCTCCTGAAGGCTCCTCTGTGCTGGTGTGTGTGCGTGCGTGCATGAAACTCACGGAATTTCAGCAAAGTCGCATAAGAGGATTGTAGTCCTGGTTCAGCTAAAGACTTAGGATTCTGCATAATGTGTTAAGAGGAGCTTAATGCAATCCTACTACTCTGCCATAGAAACCCTGAACAGCAGCCTGTCTGTTCTCACCTTTCCCCATCTGCTAGCCAGCTGTGGAAGAGCTGGCTGGCCCTAGGACTGCTTAAAGGAGCAGGTGCATAGGCAGAGTTTGGGATTCTACATCTGTCTTCTCATGGGAGCAGATTTTTGTGCTCACTACAATAAAAAAGACACTGCGCAGGACAACTGATGCAAAATTCATACGGTGTGGAGAATTCGCATTTTTGCATCATCTGGAGGCCTCTGGTTGATGTCACATAAGAAAGGAGCCTTCACAGCTCTGAACGAGGAATAGAGAGCCAGAAAAGAGCATTTTCAAGTCTCAGTGGCAGGAAGTATTCTGAAAGTGAGGAATGGATCCCTTTGCCAAAATTACGTCATCTAGGAGGACATGTGGTATTGTGGAATAATTTATCATGGCTAAGGGAACACAGGTAAGTGTGCACCTGAGACAAGACCAGCTGTCTGAGGATTAGCACAGGGATGGCAAAGGGTAGGGAAAAAGGAACAAAAAGGCAAGATACTCGTAAATCAGACATGAATGTCAGGCAATAGTGAGGTCAAAAGGTTGGGTGAGGGTGTTTCCTGCTGCTGAGTTGCTGGGAAAGTTTGGGTTTTAACAGCCAAGCCAGAATCACACGCATCCTTATTCTGAACTTCTCCATGTCATTGTGCCCCATCTGCAAAACAAATCAATTGTGAAATCCTTTCTCCTAGGTTCTGTGTATCTTCTTCCTAGATTCTAGCAATGCAGTGTTACCAACAGTCTTGCTACATGCTTAGGCACAAGCCCCTCTGGAGTCTCCAGTCACTGCCCCGGATAAATAAAGAAATAATAGTGCAGATTATGAAACAATGTATATTACAGAATAATGATGCAGATTTCCCAAAGTTATGACACTGACCAGGATACTAGCACAATAAAGACTGGAGGGAAAATAAAGGAAGAAAATTTATTAAAACCTGGTTTGTACACACATAGCAAAATGAAAGTTTTCAGGTGAATGTGAATGAGACAGAGAAAGGAAGTGGACTGGAATATGAGTTATTCCCCATTCTGCTGGAAGACAGCAGAATGCCAGAACAGCATTTCAATACTCCCCATGCTGGAGAGTTTATGAGTAGAAAATTGGAAAAGTAAAATGGCTGCAACAGCAGGTCAGTGATATAAAGCAATTCCTGCTGTTCATAATTGGTCAGCAACCAGGTGACCAGGTAACAATTTGTCCTGTCCCCAATAAATAATATTGCAGGGGGTAGTTGATATAGACAAGCTTTATATGTTTATGAGGTTGCATTCTGGAAAGCAGTGACTTTGAGAAGCTCTGAAGGGCGACAGATAATTCACTGGAAGATGGCTCTTGGCAGAGCAAGAAAGCCTAATCTATTCCTTCTGGTAGATAATTAAGGAGATACGGAGTAGCAGAAAGAACATTTCCCACTGGCATGGCATTGACAAAACATTTACCTACATTCAAAAGGGAAGTAGAATGACTTGAAAAGAGCTACAGAAATTACATACAATCTCTAAGATATTATCTAGGAGAAGAAAATTTTCAGGATACCATATAATTTATCTGAAGAAACTTAGGGACACTATGATATTTTAATGTTCTACTAAAGACAAATGCACCCAAGAGCAGGAAGATGTATTACCCCACAAACAAAACCCTAATGAAGTCCAATCCAGAAAATGGAACCCATAATATTCAAGCTGAAAGTAAGATGCAGGGGTGGGTTTTTTTTTTTAAGATTTCAGGAAAGAAATAACCGAAACCATTTCCTGAGAAAAACGGTGAATTTGTCATCACTTGGACTCTACATCCAGCCTGCGATAATTGCTAAAGTACGTGGTCTAGTTTACCAGAATGTACTGGGTTTGATAAGTACTGGGGAAGAACAAAACCTCTGACTGCCAGCTGGCCAGGCATAGCTCTGTGTGTTGGGTTTTGCAAGTGGTGTGACGAGATCAGACCTCTGTGGTCCTTGTGGCTGTAACAGCCAGATCTTGTGATGCATTTTCCATCTGTAATTCTGACTGTGGCTTTCATAAGCAGCCAGTGAGGTGGGCTGACCCACTGTGAGTGTGACCAGAGAGTCTCCTTCCTCAGTGCCTGATCAAGGCTAAGACCTTGGTTGGCATTGCCTAATGACCACTCTCCTTCTGAGGCGATAGATAATGAGAAATGGCCTTGGTGGGATTTCTCCACAATGTCCAAGCTACTTAAAGTTTGGCATGTGGGCAATCCTGGAGCCAGAACCAGGGTCTTGACGGAGTTTTCCTTACATCTGCNTCTGCAGCAATAGAAAAATTGTACTTCCTATCTCCCACCTGTATCTTTACAGATTCCCAAATCCAGGGGCTGTCTCTCTCCACCTATGCTTGTGCAGTGGCCAGAAAAGAAAAGCATTTCTGAGCTTCTCGATTTGTTTTCTTAAAAAAAAGGTCTAATAATGACTTCCATGTCTGCTGAATATGGTCACAATTTAGGAAGCAAAGTGTGTGGCCCTAGGTGAGATTTTGATGGAACCAAACGGATTGTACTGATGATGGCTGAATTGTTTACATTTCATTCTATCATCACATTCCAGTAAGATAGGTAAGTTCCCCCAGTATCTAAAAGATA